>BMAV01021636.1:0-31485 GCA_019973955.1 Trichonephila inaurata madagascariensis
TACAGTGAAGCGTGGGGGGAACAGGGTTCCCCAGGCCCTAATTTCCCTCATACTGGAGAGCGTGGCAAAGGGAACGAAAAGGATCCCCAGAACACCATTTTCCGCCAGGACCCCCACACGAAACATGCGGCCCGGAAAACCAACGTTGTTAATCAAAACAAAAAAAATAACAAAAATCAAAGTATTTAAAGAAATATACGAAAAAGGAACTAAACTAACTCAATACAAAATGTAAACCATAATATGTTAGTATAAAAAGAAAATTTTTTTCAATATAAAAACAAATTTTTGAACAAAGTTCATTTTGTAAAAGATTGGTCTGTTGGTCTAGACGGGAAAGAAGAAAAGGGAAATTTGAATGGCAAAAGAAGGGCCGAAAATAGAGAAAAGATCACTAGGGTATCCTGGGTTGTGAAGCCATGTTTACCAAAGACAGTAAACCCCTTAGGAAGAGGAAAAGATCACTAGGGTACCTCGGGAGCGTGAAACCCGAACTCACCTAAATGATTTCGCGAGAAGAAATGACTTTGTTTGTAACGCAGACATAGTTTCTATTAGTAGATCGCCGGATCGTAAACGTTTTACTGATTTAGGTTCGCAAAACCTATTCTGTGCTTTACGAATAGTAAATGGCGATTTTTTACACATATCATTGTTTGGCAAGGATAAAATTAAAAATCGTAAATTTTTTGGCAGTTTCATCGACGTTAGGTTTGTTGGGAAATACGAGGCTACCGGCCCCAAGATTGGATCCATAGAACATATCTCATCACTAAAAAAAAACAGAGCTAGGAAACTATCACAACACTTTAAATCCCATTTACAAGACAGAATCAAACAGACTTCAAGCACACATCAAAAAGGAACTTAAAATACATTCTCAACAGGTCTGGAGTGATAGACTCAAAGCTTTAAACACACAAGACAATAGCATCTGGCAAATCCAAAAAACGTTCAGGAAAAAACGATCAAACATTCCTTCTCTCAACCACGCTTCTGGCACCGCTACTAGCGATGAACAGAAAGCGAACTTAATTGCAAATAGCTTCAAAGACAATTACACAGAAAACAAAAGACCAGATAATTAACAACAACATAGATTCTGACGTCACTTCCACTCTTGAAAATTTTTTCTCTCTACCTCCTGCTACTTCCCTTGCTCCCACTGACCCCGATGAGATCATCAATTATATCAGTAAATTAAAAAATAATAAAGCACCTGGTTTTGATAACATTACTAACAAAATGATCAAGCATTTCCCACTCAAGGTTCTTCACATTTTAACTCATTTTATTAACAAAATTCTTTACCTTAGGCATTTTCCAATTTACTGGAAAACTGCCATTGTTTTCCCAATTAAAAAACCAGGAAAAAACATTCATAATCCCGACTCATTACAGACAATTTCCTATATGCTGTCTCAGCTGAATCAGCTGAACACATCATTCTAATAAATTTATACTCACATTAATGACACTAACTTTCTTAACCGAACCAGTTTGGATTCACTAGGCAGCTCTCAACTTATCATCCGCTGCTCAGACTTACGGAAAAAATCTGAACTGGATTTTCAGAGTGAGTGAGTGGTGAGAGTAGGGTTTTATGGCGCAAGAGCAATTTAGGCTATACTATGAAACATTTATTCATAATAAAATTTAAAATATTTATAAAATATTTAAAAATGGCAAATATCCCTAGGGTTTCAAAGTTAAAATTTCTAATCACATAAAACCTTTTCCAAGTAATTAAAGAGAAAATTTGGTGGGAGTTGCCCCACCAAGTCCGAACTCCTATATTAAAAATAAAAAACAATTGGAAAAGGAAAATGGAACAATTTTTGTTTAATACAAAGTCGGGCCAATACATATTTATAAAATTAGCTTTTACTTGTCTAGATAGGGTTGGTGTTAACTTTTAGGTATATATGCTTGAGGATGGATTTAAAGCATTTTTGACATCTTGGACTATCAGAGGATCTAGCTCAAGTTTTCCTCTACGTCATAAAGCATGTCTTCTTCATCAGTAGTATATTCTCGAGGTGCTGGCACTTTCTGGGTTTATATTGGAGTCATTTTATTTCTATTTCTGGTTTTGGGCGTTTTCTTCTATTTCTTGAATTTCGTTGGGATGTGTTAAGATGTTCCTTATTGGATGTAGCTGTAGATTCTGATATGGAAACTGATGATTGAACATCAGTTGACCAAATTAGCAAATTGTTTATAAGTTGTAAGAACTGGGGGTATTTCAGTTGGTAACGATGAAACGGAAGTATTTAGGCTATTGCTAGGGAAGTAGTAGTAGTAGTAATGGGTATTGGTAACAAGACTCGCTTTGGAGTTGTTGGTAGTATTACGAATGTGGAGAATTAGATGTGCTTGGGGGTGAGGATGAGATGGCATTAGAAACTGTATAGATATTGAAGCCAGGAGTGCTTGGTATAGTATTTTCAGAAATCTGGGTTTGAGGACATACTAAGGTGGAGCAGATTATGTTTGTAATATTTGGATCCGGTTTGTGTACATGTGTGTGTGTGGTTGTGCTGTAGGTTTTGTAACTTGAGCATATGTTTGGGATAGTTGGGGGCACTATTAATTTCGCGTGCTTCTGGGTAAGAAATATTTTTTATTTGTTTTTATTTCCTGTATCTGCTTTTCTATTTTCCATTTCGGGCATAATTTTGAATCAGGATGGATTCAGGGTTGAAACAGTTTATGCAATGGAATGCAATCTGTGGAAGCATATTCAACGAGCCTTACATCTAGAAACAAGTCAGTTGACCCAGCGGCAGAAGTTTGAGAATGACGAACCTCTGGCATTTGAAACAGCATGGGGATTCGGTATGTAGGGCCGGATTTTACAATTCAAGTAACGACTTTTTATATTTGTTGGTAGTATTGGAGCTGAAAGTTAAAATTATGTGTTTAGTTGGAATATGTGTGAGAGTCTTTTTTAATAGTGAGTTCTTCTGACCTGAATAACACTATTGGAAAAACCCTAGAGGATTTCCTTCAGGGGTGCTCAACAGGTCGGTTTCAGTAACACCACGGCAGGGAATTAAGTGTTTTGTGTGGACTTATTGTAACAGGACTATTTAGGAAAAGACTTGGCAAAACAAAAGGACTTAGTTTGAGAGCAAGAGTTTGTTTTCAACCATAGCAGATCCCAGACGCACGCCAATCTTTTAACGGATTGGTTCACCACCTATTCCCTATCAGGGAGCTTTTGAATTCGCGAAAGAAGCGATTTAAGCCATTTCATTGTTTGGAAGAGAAATCAATAAAATCTGGTATTTTGATATTTGATCAATGTTTAAGGTTTGGGTAATACGAAGGCCTTTACCGAGGGCTTTGAAGTAGCATTGGATCCCATAACAAGCATTATACCACCGTCCTGGTGCCTCCACCCACCGCGAGGTCCAACAAAGGGAGGCAGTGTGCGGTCAACTGGCCAAAACCAGGCGGCTTACCTGGAGTACGCAGAGGTAGGTATTACGGTGGGGTGAGGGATCCAGCGGGTGACCGACACCCCTTATGCTGCAGCACTAACCCTACAGCGGTGTCTCTTGAGGACACCGAAGAGTACTATAACCCGATTGACGGGAGGCGGACTCCTCACTGCCACCCGTCTACAGTGGCGTGGGCCAAAGGGGCATAGAGGTATCCTAGGCCACAAGCATATATAGGCGGAAGACGTGGGCAAGGATCCCCAGAACACCATTTCCCCCTGCGGGGCCAGCACCGCGGCAAACATGCGGGTTGAAAAACAAGCGGTGTCGAAAATGATAAAGCAACACGCCGTAAAAATTTAACTAATATATGCGAAAAAGACTAGAAACTAACACAATACAAGTATAAAAACCATAAACTTATTAGTAATAAAAAGAGTTTTCAACAGAAAAAACAAATTTTAATTCAGTTCATTTTTGTAAAATTGGTCTGTGGTCTAGACGGAAAAGAGAAAGAAAAGGGAAATTTGAATGGCAAGAAGAAGGGCCGAGAAAAAAGAAAGATACTAAAGAGATTTACCCTGGGTTCATAGAAGCCCATGTTTACCAAAAGACCAAGTAAACCCCTTAGGAAGAAAGAAAAGATCACTAGGGTGCCACCGGGAGGCGTGAAACCCGTACTCACCTAAAGGGTGAGCCCCCTGAGGGCTGGATTTCAGAGAGGCAGATCACTGGAGCTGTCTTTCACCGATATCAAAAGACTTTTGACGGGTCTGGATCCGGCAGGAGCTCATTTACAAACTAATCATTCATCATTTTCTTCCCTCTTATTCACATTGTGAATTCCTCGTTAACAGAACTCCAGTCAGGAATCAAGCGACCACGCTCTCACGCCCCACACCACGTCAACATTGGAATTAACACGGGATCCCTGCTGGGCCCAGTTCTCGCCTAATGTACCCTAAATGAGCCTGCCCTCACATCCACAAACCATGCTAAATCTCTCACAGCGGACGATTCGCCAATCCTGCTCACATACAAAAACGAGACAATCACCTCAGCACTCAACCAAGCACTAACAGCCCAAAACTGAAATTTACTTTAATCACTGGAAAAGTGGAATAAACACGTTGACAAAACTTTGGCAGTACTCTTTACTAAAAGTCAAGCCGGTCACGCCACCTTTTATTTACGCTGCAATGGTCTCAAACTACAAATACCTAAGGTATTATTTTTAGATAAAATCTCACTTGGAAACATCATCTTACACTTCGGCGTGACAAATTCGGAGCGCGTAAGATCAATCTACCCCTATGCCGGGGTGAAATGGATATGTACAACAAAGTGCTTCTCTACACAGCAGTTTTGCGGCCCGGCCTATCTCTTCACGGCTGTCTTTCTTAGGGATATGCAGCAAATACTAATATTAAAATTTTGGAAGCTTCTCAAAACTCTATCATAAGAACTATAACTAAAGGCAATAGATATACAAAAATTCCAATATCACAAAGCTCTCAACTCAACCTTTTAAAAATACATCCAGTACTATACAGAAATTCTTTGCCAATATTCACTAATATTAATAATGCCAATTTAAATAATCTAGAAAATTATATACCACTTGACAGTCATAAGAGGCCTAGGAGGAATTCTCTAGACTCTTCAATCCACCATAATTTTCCATTTTTCATTCATCTTTTGATGAATGGTGCCTAAACCCTATTTAACTTTTATTCTTTCTCTTCCTCAAATTCTCAAATGCTGCTCCCCATCAGGAGCGCCCGCAATTAGCCCTACTCTGGTGCAGGCAATAGAAATTAGCTTTCACTCAGTTCCATCAACCAACCGCGTGCTCTTTATCAGCTCAAGCTGAAAAAATCTCCAAAAGGCTCTTTCCTCAGGCAGGTCGTCATCCCAAAGTCTACTCCCTACCACCCCTTCAATACTACTCTCACCAATCAGGTAGCTTCTTGCTAACCACCCAGGACAATCAACGTGCAGTACACATTCACTGTTCAGTGATGGGACGGAGGAGCAGCTTAGCGTTCATGTTCAAGAATATATACCAGTTTACCACCGTTCATCATTTACTTGTAATATTTATTTAAAGTGAAAAACATGTCAGTAAATAAAAATTGCATTTCTGACACTGCATTTTGTATGAATTCCAAAAGGAAACGCGCTCGGTTGCATGTAAAATTTGCTCAGCGGTATTTTGAAAAGATATTGTAAATGTTCGTACTTGTCAAAGATGGTTTAGCAAGTTTCGTTCCGGGAATCTGTGCCTCCAAGAAAGCGATCCATCTGGATGACCATCCAAGATCGAAAATGATGTGTTTTGCGATCCATGCTGGAAAATAATCCACATTTAAAAAGTCAAGAAATTACAGAAGAGTTTGGCATTCATCATACAACTGTTGGAGATCATATTGAATCTCGAGGGTTTGTGTTAAAGCGAAGTGTTTGGGTTCCGCATGAATTAACAGAAAATAATTTGTCTGATAGTGTAAGAATGTTTTCATCACATCTGATTAGGCACAATGTGGAGCCGTTTTTGGACAAGCTGATTACTGGAGATGAAAAGTGTATTCTTTACGAGAATATTAAGAGAAAAAATCTTACTGCAAACCAGGAACATCATCAGCAACAGTTCCAAAACCAAGTATCCAGCAATGAAAAGTATGGCTTTGTTTGTGGTGGGACAGGAAAGGTCCAGTGTATTACGAGTTGCTGAAAGAGGAAAAAAACCATCAACGTGGATCTGTACTGCAATCAACTGGATAAATTGAATACAGCTATCAAAGAAAAAAGGCCAGCATTAGCGTCCAGAAAATGAATAGTGTTCCACTAAGATAATGCTCGACCGCGTACTACAATGGTGACACAACAAAAACTGAATGCGTGAGGATGGAAAGTCCTTAGTCACCAACCATATTCACCTGACATTGCACCATCTGATTATTACCTGTTTAGATCTCTGCAAAATTATCTAACGGGAAAAAAATTCAAGTCTTTTGAAAGTGTTTCTAAGGCAGTTGCTGACTATTTTAACTCCAAGGACGAGAACTTCTACAAAATAGGAATTTATATATTACCTGAAAGATGGCAACAAGTTGTAACAAATAATGGAGCATATATAATTGAATAATATTAAACATATATTTTTATAAATGCATTCAAATATTTTCTTTAAAATACAACAGAACTTCCCTCCAACCCGATATATAGGCCATTAAGAATTTCTTACATTCATATATATTAGTTCTAAAAATTCATTTCCTAACTACGAGTAAAAGAAAGTCAGATGAAAAAATTCTGTATACAGTGACCGATTTTCAAAGTTGATTTTTAATGTGAGCTCTGAAAAAGAAATTTAGTTTGCCACAAATCCCTGTTTATTCGAGTTCTCATTTCCTTTAGAATTGAAATTCACACATTCCTCTACTGTCTGCTGCTTCTTAAGCTAAACTGAATGAAGGGACATTCAGGTTTTAACTGTGAGTAACGAAACACCCTCATTTGTGTTAGAACTCCAAACAATGGATTAGATTCTGAAATAATTTCGAAGCTATCAAAGAAGAATAAAAAGTTTGATGTCAACACATTTCGAAAGGGATTCATTTTTTTTTTCCTCTGCTGTTAGTACACAATTTCAATCTTTACTAAAAAAAAATAATTAAATGTTCCTCACTAATATAAACATTACAAAGATATACATTAAGTTATTTATAGTTAGAATTAATTAATTCTCATTCACATAAGATAAATGACAATATTTCAATAGTACAATGTTTTGCAAAAGTAAATAGTCTTCTAGTGAAAAATGCACCTTTTTACCAAGTGGAAAAAAAAACCCACCAATAATCAAAAACTGGAAGCAACCTATTGACATATCAAAAGATTCAAAATTAGCATCTTAATTTAAGCAAGAATGATTATTCAATTTTTGATTGCAAATTCATGCTAAGTAAACATGATTTCTCACACAGCAATAAACATTAATGATACTCAGAATAATGCATTTAAATGAATATTTATCAATGTATGTATAGTAACTAAAAATATATATAAATGAAAACAAATTAAACACAGAATTCGAGAAATGCTACTGCACATAATTTCCACGGACCTAGACTTCGCTAGTCAGTGTAAAAAAAATGTGACCACGTACCCCAGTTACTAAATATAATGTATAGGTAAATGACACCTGGAGCATTAAATAACATTAACAGCGAGTATATTATATTAAAGTTAAACACATTTAATTTTTCAAACAACAAATTCAATACTTTTCTTTAATTGTCTTCCTATTAAGTACCTATAGCATTATAGCATGTTGATTTTTTTTTCAACAGTCGCATGTTGACATTTTTTCCCCAACAGTGTGTGTGGAATGGAGTTCTCCCAACACAACTTAATAGTTGTAAAGAGTTTTTGATTTGAAAGTTTGAAGGCCATAGAAAATTTATGACTAACAGTCTCACTATAATGGTGTCTACTTATAAATAGAGCTAAAAAAACTATGCACTGTAGTACACACATAGAAAAAGAGATTGGAGACATGTGTAGCATCAAGATGAGAAGAAACAGTTCAGTTGCTAAATATGTGAGAAAAGATTTGATTTCAAATAAACTTGAAATGCACCAAAAAACACAAAGTCATGACACATACCATTGCTCAGGGTATTGCACAAACAGTTTAACAAAAAATTATGAGAAGCATCACTTACATTTACACAGAAAGAAAACATATTAAATGTGATAATTCTTTTACACATCTGAATCGAAAATTACCAAATTCATACAGGGGAAAACCCCATTAATGAGATATTTGCAGTAAAATGTCTTAGTATATATCAGCCAAAAGTGCATTATCATGTACATTTCACAGAAAAATCCTATAAATGTGAACTTAATGGTAAAATGTTCTGGTGCACATAGAATCTCAAAGTGTTAAACTGTATACATTCAAGGAAAGAAACTAAATAAATGTGAAAAATTTGCAGAAAAAATTCTTCATAAATACAACATCTTAAAATGTCAGCGTGGTATTCATAAAGGGGAGGGAACCCAATGAATGTTAAATTGGTGGACAGAAGTTCTAGAGATGAACATTCTCAAACTGAACAAAAAATCTGAATTTTTTTTTTTTTGGCAAAAATATTTTTTTATTTTGGACTTTACCTAATTTTTAAAGACATTTCTTTATTTTTTAATTTCATAGAAATAACACATGTTAAGTTTTCTAATAAATACTTTGAATAAAATGAGATGGTTTCCCCCTCCTCTTTTTGAAACTACCAGGAACTTAATGCTCCTTTTTTATTTCCAAACAATTTTGAATAATGGAGAAAATTTGGATTAACATATTCTTGACAATAAGTTCATTCTTAGTAAGATATCCAAGCACTTTTACAGTTCTACTGTAGTTACAAGGAAATGTTTAACTAACCTATATTTCCATAGCATTAAATCCAGGTTATTTTTTATTCAAAAATGGAATCCTCAATTAAGTTCTTTTTGACTTTATGAAATGTAATCATCATTTTAACACAGTTGGTATTGTTCCACTCAAACTTCAGTTGCATTATATCAAAATGGCTAAAATCTTAAAATTAATATTTTCTGTGATGCTTCTAAGAGAGTACTTTTAGTCATTCAGTTTAAAAATTTGGAAATCAATATAGCTAGGATGAAAAATTGCTGACTAAACTGCATGGATGCTACTGTTATTTGAATTATTTTCCTAATTACAACACCCAGAACAAGTAATTATAAAAATATTCACAACATAAAAGCTCTGTGTTTGAACGAGGACATGGATTTAACGGGAAAAGGTGTCGTGCAATGCTTTGCATGCAATAATTTCCAACACTTGGCATAAACATACCTCGTCCTCTCTAAAGTTAAACATGCAGAAATCGACATTACACCAGAGACTGTTCAACACCAAACAATAGCAGATATCATTCTGCATTAAAGGGTTGCATTCCAATTTAAAAGTTAAATTATGAAAAATTATATGCAACTTTAAAGTGCTATAATTTTTTTATTAGTTTAATGGAATATGACTTTTGGAAAAATAAACAGATATTGGATTAACTTAAAAACACATCCAACAAGAGAAATTAATTACACAATTATATGAAGAAATTATGATTCTCTTTTGCAAATATGTATTGCATGCACTGTTAGAAAAAAAAAGCTACCACTATTTACTAATGATTTTTTGGTCAACATAGGAAATCATGGAATCTTCAAAATGAAGCATTAAAAATTGATTTAAATTAAATAAGTCTAAAACTTTTTTTTTAATTTGAAAAAATTAGTGCCATTATACATCTACTATTTTCAATTGCTTCCCAAAAAATTCAAACTGGTTCATCATTTTGAGTACAAACATGATCAGATCTCAAGTAAATATTTTATCAAATTCCATTGAACACTTTTGAAACTATCCAACAAGCAATGAGAAAAAAGGTTCCCTGAAAATTGAAATAACTAAATGAACTAACTAACATGAATATTTTGTAATTAATGAACATCCATTTGTTAGAATTATTATAACTAAAAACAAATATTCTGGAAATGCAGTACAGTAAAAAAACCTTAAATTCCTGTTTGTAATAAAATGATTGATTCCTTCAAAATAAGGAAAATTTTTTATAAATGTTACTTTGAAAAATTAAAACCTAAATTCACAACTACTAATTATAAACATAAAATTTGTTTCTTAATCAGTACTAAGAATGCAAAATATTACTGTAAAGGTTAAAATTTGCCACATCATTTGGTATTTCCTCCAATTAATTTGGTAAATAGCCCTTAATAGCATCTTTTAAGCTTGTTGCACTTCATTTGCACGAATATTTTAGTTGCTCTGCAGTCCAATTCTTTTTAAATAAATAAATGCCACAGATTTTTGTGCACTATCACCAACAGTCAAACTGAATGCATGATTTTTATTGAGTACAACTGCCTGATTTTTAGAAATTTCTACAATCTTTCAATTACAAACTAAAGTTTTTATGCATAACTTCTATAATATTGAGTTTATGGATTATGTGTTTTACTCACTAGACAATTTTATAGGTAAATTGTCAGAGGTCACTTAAAAAAGGTTTTGTAGAATCAAAAACTGTCATTGCGAATTTGATGTTTTTTTAGAGCATCCACACTGTCCTATATGTAATAATTCTATTAATTTCACTATTTAAAGCCCATAAGACGAAAATTAAACAAAAGGTTCTTTGTTTTATGCTACACATAAACATACAGTCCAAACAGCTTTCAGCATATTTGAAAGCATGTTTGATTTTGTCTGATAGCATGTCCATAGGATGGTGTAATTAGGTCAATCATTGCATCAGTCAATCTGCCTTTCCCATCGCTGAGTCGTCTGCAGTTAATTTCTTTCAGTTTTCGTTTTTCAGTTTTGATTAAGTTTAACACATTCAATTTAAATATCTTCACCTTAAACAGAAAAGCTTTAGAATCGCCAATAAAAGTCATATATCTCACAGAATTATGATGCTCTGAGTGCTGAAATATTCGAACCATTCTTAAGTTACATCATGCCAACTGAGCCATTGTGGTTTATCAAACACTCTTTTTCATGATGAATTTTCCACTTTTGTATTTTCCACGAAGTATATCACCCTTAACTTTGCTTCCATTAATCACATGCCTGACAATAAGGCGATAGCACTTCCATATCATTCACATTTCCAGTACTGTTTTTCATAATAAAACATGAGAAAAATAACCCCAGATTCCCCATATTTCATCTCCACTAATAACAAAATCTGAACCACTTATCAGAGTCCTCTCTTCTAAAGCTGCACTTTGAATCGATGCTTCAACAACTTCTATACTGGAGAATTTTAATTTATATATAACGTTATTGTAAAAATTTACAGCAACTGGCAGAAGTCCACAACACAACAGAAATTTGTGATTGCTGAACACCCCAAAATTGTCCTCATCTCGTTCACAAAATTTCAGGTATAATTTTAAGTTCAGCTAACATTTTTTAGTTTCCAAGTGAGCATCAGATATTGCAGTTCTTGTGATCAACCAAAAAACACAAACTTTTAGTTAGTGTGATATCACTCTCACACTTTCTGCAATAATCATAACTTTCAAAATGTTTTTAAACATACTTTTTTTATCCCTCTATAACCGTAAAAGTCATCATCATTTTCAATAAAAGATACAGTAACATTTAACAAGTCTTTTTTAATAACATCTTTTTTACCACATCCACTGCCATTTAGGGATTCGTGCACAATGCTCAATTTTTAATCGCATTACCATAAAACTAATGTTCATCAGATGGTCATTAGAGAGTCAGCAGAAGTTATTTTTCAAAAATAGAAGTTTAGCAAAAACTTTTTTTTCAAAAGCGGGAAAGATCCATTTACGCCTAACCGCTTTATCAAAACAGTTCAGTTCAGTTCAGTACAGTGAAAGCACTGTAAAGCTCCTTATGCTCCGATAGAATGTGGACTAGTTTTTAACTGATTGCACTGTCCATCAGTAGTTTTAATTATCGCCTTGTGTTTTAACTGAAATTGATGAAAGTAGAGTATTGAAAATCTATTAACTGGAATTTTAGAATCTATTGGGTGATGTTAAGAATTCTTCAACTTTTTGAACTTGCTCTATTGTTTTACATTTCGCTATTGAGGAATACGATCATTCTCCGTGGTCGGAGAAAAAATTTTTCAAAATTTCACGCTGCGATTTGTATTTGATACAGTTTAATATAAAATGTTCACTAGTTTCTGGTACCTGACAATCTGCACACACAGGAGAATCTGTTCGTTTAAAAAGTAAATAAATATTATTTAATGGTAATTTTTTAGCTCGCAACTTATTGATTAAAACTTCTGTATTTCTATTTTTTCTGGCTGTCTATCCCACTTTTCAAGATGAGAAATATAAATATAATTTTTATGTCTTTTGCTCTTTTTCCATATTTCTTCGTTTTTACTTTTGTGTTGTTTTTTGAAATAAATATGTAGGTCTTCCCAAGTAATCCAAGGAATAACATTCCACGGTTTTGGAGAAGCTTTAGCTAACTTATCAACTTCTTCATTGAGAACTCTATTCCCTTGAGAGCTGGTAACCAAATGAATGTAATTGATTAAGCTATTTGGAGGCACTCATGTAAAGTTGAATTTAAATTTAATATTATCGTATTAGATTTTCTATTAATAGTTTGGATACTCTTTAGAACTGATAAGCTGTCCGTAAGAATGACATAGTTTTCTGTTTCAGAAACCCAATTTTTTAACGCAGTCCATATGGCTATAGCCTCAGCTGTAAAAATTGAAATCATTTCTTTCAGTATAAAATTTTGTCGAACTTTTTTCTTGGGGATCAAAATTCCTATTGACGTTTGATTAGAATTTTTTGAACCATTTGTTGCTATTATGATATTGTTATTAAAGTTTGACTGAATGTAATCATTAAACATATTTTGTACTATGACATCTGGAAGATCCTTGTTTTGAAATGGTAGTTGAGTATAGATGTTTATTTTATGATTTTCATAGATTGGAGGATGAGGGATTCACTGAAGAATATCCACTTCTTTAGAAATACATAGTTCTTGGAGCAGGTAGAGTGTCTTTTGAAAAATACTGATCTCTTTTTCTCTACATTTATAAAAAATATTATTTATATCCCAATATAACTTTGCGTTCGGTGACCAGTCTTTTAATGCTATTTGTTTGTTATAAATTTTTGGCAAAGGAAATTATGACAATTAATAATACTTCCATTCATAGACTCTGCTCTTAATAAATCTAACGGAGTGTTTCTTGGGAGACCTAGGGCTAAACGTAAGGCAGCATTGTAAATCGGTTCTAGTTTCTATCTGTTACTATTGCTAGAAAAAGGAAAAAAGTTGACTTCCATAGTCAAAGATAGAACGGATTGTGGCATTAATAATATTTAAAAGATGATCAGATCTTGTTCCTATTTTCGGAGAAGATAAGTCTTTAATGGCATTTAAATATCTGAATCGGTCGAAGATTATACCCAGGATTTCATGTTCATGCGGCATGTTCACTTCGGGAATAGGTTTGTCACATATTTTAAGTGATGGAGGTATTGTGCTTCTTTTTCTGGAAAAATTGATTGGCTACTTTTTCCTGGAGAGGTGGACAATTTCCATTTTTTACACCAGGCTGAAATATTATTTAAAGATTCTTGCATTTCACCTATTGTTTTATACCAAATTGTACAGCTATTGTATAAAAATATGTCATCTGCGTAAACCAGAAGATGGCTGTGGTGTTGAATTTCCAATATATCTGCCATATAAATCATAAATAGGTAAGGACTTAAATTACAATACAATGGAACACCATGAGTATTTTTAGCCAATTTTTGATAAATTGTTTCTCCATTTAATTTGAATTGTTCTCTGATGTAAGAAGTTTTGTATCCATCGAAGCAATCTACCAGAGTATACAACTTTTTTTTAATTTAGAAACAAGACCACTTGGCCACACTGAGTCATATGCTGCTTTAATATCTAATGCTATCAAAATAAAATATTCCTTGCGTTCTCTAGCCAGTATAATATCATGTTGTAATTGAAGTAACGTATTAATGCTGCTTCTATGAGGGTAAAAACCATGATGATTAACATGAAAAATTTTATTTTGAAAACTGAAGTCTAACATTCTATGCAGAATCATTCTTCCCTACAATTTGGCAATTACTGAAGTAAGAGATAAAGGACAGTATGACGAAACTTCCTTGGGATTTTTGTGAGGTTTTATGAAAGGTAGAATAATTGCGCGAGTCCAATCTTTTGGAATTTGACTTTGTGACGTCTCACGCGTCCTTTCTCTAACATAACCTCTGTGTTCTTTGACGGCCACATTAATGGCAAATCTTTTCCAATCCAAATCCAAGAAGTGAAACGAAGGATAGATGCAAATAAGATAACCTTTAAAAGGACAGAAGTTTTAGTGAGCGTGATGGCAATATAGAGAAAGTTCAGTTCAGAAAGGATAGAAGTGTAAATTGACGGCTTACATAAGAATTACGAAAATCTTGCCATTCATCCAAGGTACATACCATTGTACGCCAGCTTAGAGGAATATCTGAAGTGGATTGGACGTTGCGTAGAAACCAAGGTAGGAGGATTATATTCTGAATGCGAATATATTATTAAGATTGAGAGTAGGCGGATATAGTATAAATATATTGATAAGTGATCTAATTGCGCGATCTGTGTTAATTAAGGCTACGTGTTTTGGTTTATTCTCACTAAATATAAGTTTGTTTGATATATAAGTAATTTAAGTTAAATTCTTAATAAAAGTCATTTTAAGGATTCTAAAACGTTTCATCATTTCGAGAATCCCACACCTCTAACTTACGCTGAAACCGCACGATATGGTCAACGAAGATCGACCATGTCGCAACTTGAAGACCAACAGTCATTAAAGGATTTCAGGAGAAGATTTATTGCTTTGTGTGATAGGGAGATGGTTAATTGTTTGGAGAGAAATTTTATCATGCCCTGGACTGCTGTTCTTTTGATGAGATATTACTATTTCTAACTCTTTTAAAGAGAAATGTTTATTAATATCTTGACTATTGTCCGGAATATATAGATATTTGGAATACTATCGTTGTTTTGTTTTGCGTAATATTGTAAAAAACAGTCTGCTTGGGATTGTTCGTTTGTTAGTATGGTTCCGTTATTCTCAATAATATTAAATGAATAGTTAGTATTTGTTCTATTTTTGATTATCCGGATTATTTAAAAAACTTTGGGAGAAGAATTTTCACATGTCTTGTGCCAAAAGTTTTTCTTTACGGAAACTTTTGATTGTTCGTTTAAGTTTTGAGCTTACTTCTTTATATTGTATCCAGTCTTTAAAATTTTTTATTGCTTTATTAAGGAATTTTCTTTTCTTTTTTCTTTTGCTCTTAAATGTCCGCATGCTGCTTTCCATCATGCAGCTCTCGAACTGATCTGGTTTTTTTTATTCTTGAAATAAGATTTGAGCTCTTTTTTAATTTCTTCTATAATATTTATATTTATGTTTTTCCTTTAAATTTAACTTTTGTTGAATAATATTGATGAATTTGTTCCATTTCGTTTTTTGTTTAAAATTATTTGTTGCTGAGCTGTTTTTTCTTCTGTAATTAATAATTATAGGGAAGTGGTCACTTCCAAAATTATCGGTATTTGTGAACCAGAATAAATCGTAATTTAAATTTATAGATGCTAAAGAAAGATTTATAGAAGTAAAAATTCCCGATGAATGAGATAAGTTGGGCTTTTATCGTTTAATAACATGAAGTCTTTTTCAATAATCCAATCAAAAATCTTTTTTCCAGAAGCATTGGAATTTTTGATCCCCATATCTCATGAGATGCGTTGAAATCTCCCAATATCAAACTGTGATTATCAATATATGATGCTATTTTTGATAAATTGACGTCTTTAAAGTTACCTGGTGGGATGTGTATATTAAAAATTGTGATAGGAACTGTATCTATCTGAACTCTGACTATTAAAATTTCTAAGTCTTCACTAATTTCTGAGAATATTTTTACTGCGCTAATATATCTTTGTTTAAAACTATCATTAATCCTCCTCCTCTTTCTATTTCTCGATCAATTCGGAATATATTCTTATTGGGAAATGTGAAAATATCATTTGGATGCAACTAAGTTTCTTGAATTATTAAAATGTTTGCTTTTTGAAAAATTGGCTCTAAAAGAATATCTGACCTCTTGTTTTTAATTCCTCGTGCGTTTCATCGGATTATATTCATAATTTAAAGTGAAAAAAAGGTATAATACTACGAATTAGTTTAAATGTCCAAAAAAGAAAGTAGTTTAATATTGCATTTTTTAGCGAGAATATAAGAAGATTTGTATATTTAAGTTTTTATTTTGTTCTACTCTACACTTTCTACCGCATTTCCTGCCCGACATTTTGGTCTTCGTTTCTCATCTTGCTTTTCTATTTTTAGATAATCATCATCTTTGGAATTGTCGGATGCATTTTTTAAGGTGTGGATTCCATGGTATTCATTATGAAGAAAACTTGTGACGGGGCCAATGTGCGTCTTTTCTGGGTGGTAACATAACCTCTGGGTTCTTTGACGGCCAGCGATTAATGGCAAATCTTTCAACCTAAATCCAAGAAGTGAAAATGAAAGTACATGGGGCACAGCCTGCAAGCGAACAGGTGGCTCAAAAGCGGGATGCTGTAATTTAGAAAGTTCTTTCGTTACGAAAAGGAAATGTATTTCGACGCATTTTCCGCTAAGTCACGGCATATTCAGCCACTTGCCTATCGCGTCTTTCTGCTAAATATAACCCTATGTTCTTTGACGGCCACGATTAATGGCAAAACCCTTTTCCCAAACCCAATGTCAAGAAGATGTCCAAGACAATATGCAAAATGTATATACTATAAAAAGCGATGGTAAAGCCGATGATAGATATAGCGTGGCAAGCTTAGATGGAGGCGTGCCAGTATAGTGGCGTGAATTGCCCTTGACTGATATGCGGACAAAGCTTTAGTGTGGCACCCCGCAGATCAAGGAGCTAGCAGTCCGATGAAGCGCTTGGAAAGAATAGCTCTCATGATAAAGAAGTTGGAATCATCGTATATAAAGTCGAGTAGATATCATCCCTAGGTGCAGCCGGTAAACTGGAAAAGGTAATATTTGATATAAGCAATTAGATGAATAGGATTATTAAAGATAATTTAGACATCTGTAGTTGGTGATCTGACTTGGAATACGGCTTATTCTATGCTGACCTCACTTTAATTAAAATTGTCAAATTAGGAATTTGCTAATATAAGTTATTCTTAATAAAGCTCGTATTAAGAATTATTATGTCTCATCATTTTGATAACCCCGCCACCCTGGCCATGGAACCCAAAATGACATGTTTGCCCACAGGGATACATGCCCAAAATGGCGCCCGAACGTATTTAATTCCTGGGTTAGGTAATGTAGGTGGAAGTATTTAAGCCCTTACCTGAAACACCTCGGTGGTCGAGAACATTACAGGAGTTTTATCTAGATGGTATAGATACAACATACAGTTACTTGAAATCCCAAGTAATCTGTCATGTGCTTACTTAAAAAGTCATCTCAGGGAAGGGCTCAAGATTGGTATTCGATATTTGTTCGTTGTTAGGTGCAAAATACAGCCACGGATTTCTGCGCAGCTCAAAGCTGAATTAGCGAAGGCTTTTTCCTGCGGTCAAAAATAAGAAAAGAACGGCGTCGAGTCGGCGTATCCCAGCAGGGAAGAACGTGATCCTACCGATTTTGCTTATAGATTACTAAAAATAGAGAGAAGTTTAGGAATTAGGAATGTCCTAAGCAGACTTAGTGATCATATTTAGTTCGACTCCGAACCACAGATCCGACTACGTGGAAGTCAGAAAATCCACAAAACACGATACAACTTTTTAGAAGTCTTGGCTAAATTCGAAGAGAGATATTCTTGTAAATTACAAAGGGGTTATCAGAATCATACGCATAAGATGAGGCCCAAAATGCGTATAGGATGCCTAATTTGAAGCCAATGGTAGAAACTGGAGGAATTTCTGAAATAAGGCGTAGACCAAATAACAGTAGAAATGAGTTTCACGAGAATAGCCGTCAAAAATAATAGAGGGTCTGAGAGGAATAGGTTTCAAAATAATGATCAAAGATTCAATAACAGGGCTTACTCAGGTCGAAATGAGCGAAAATGATAATTTTAATAGAGGGGACTGTAGAAATAGGGGGTTCGAGTGAAGTAAATTTCAATCGAGGCGATAGGACGCAAAGGGACGATTAAATATTGTAAAGGTTAATGATCAACCTCAAGAGGTGTCGACAAGAGAGACAATTAGATCTTCTCCGATATGTATAGCACCTGCAGAACTTCCCCACGTTCCTATTTTATTAAATAACACATTTTTGAAAGCGCTATGGGACACCGGAGCAGAGCAAATCATTATATCGGAAGAAGTATATAGAAAATATTTTTTCTATAAGCAAATTAAAAATCGCGAGCCCGTAATAAATACACAGGTGCGAAATGCCAAAACAGGGGATTGCAGAAATTAAATATTCGGATCAGACACCCGGAAAGGAATTTGCCGCCTTATGTGTTGAAAGATTTAGAATAACGGCGTATTCTAGGTATCGATTTATAAGTGCGTCAAGAATCGCGTATTAGATTTTTGGATCAAAAATCGTTAAAAATTCCAGATTCTCAAATAAATAAGGAGGTTGAACCAATTAAAGAGGAAAAGCCAGATAGATTTATCTAAAACAAAATTGGGGAGGTAGAAAACAAAACTACAAAATTTGTTTAGTAGTTTTAAAGGGTTATTTTCTGTACCCTTACCATGTTTCTATACCATGAAATTGACACGTGGGAGATAACCCACCAGTAGCCTAAGGCCTTATATAGGTATGATCGCACTAAGCAAAGCAATAATAGATTTTTCAAGTACAAAAAATGTTACAAGAGGAAACGATTGTTCCAATTCAGTCCCCCATACGCGTCACCTGTTGTGTTATGCAAGAAAAATACTGTCACCACCGGATAAACCTGGAAGCATACATATAGATTTGCAGTAGACTATATAGTACTAAAATTCGATCACAAAAGTATCCATGACACTTTACCGTTAATAGATGATTTATTAACGAACATTCATATACAAATAATAATGCTCATCTCTTGATTCAAGAAGTGGGTACTTTCAAATGGCAGTAAAACCCCAGTGATATAGTTAAGTACCCATTTGTAGTAAAAGTGGCACTTATGCTTTCAAGCGGATGCCATTCTAGTTTATCAGAGCAGCTCCCACTTTCAAAAAGGCAATTGACATAATCCTAAAAACCGGTGATAGGAAATTTAGAGTGTTTACATGGATGACGTGATAATCTCGTCTCCATCATTCACTCACCATGTTGAACATTTAAGGAAGTTTTTCGTTGTTATGGGATGCAGGACAACATTAAATAAGGAAAATGTAAATTTGGGTGCGATGAATTGAAATATTATTTAGGTTAATTACAAAGAAGGAATTTAAAAACGGATGAGACAAAGGTTAGAGCTATACAAGAGATGAAACCGCCCTGGGTAACTCAAAAAGAAACCAAGTTTTTAGGTATGTCCTTGGTGGGTGTAATGCTGAAATTTATTAAAAATTATGCGGATATTTGTGAGCCACTTTATAATCTTAAAACGAAAATTTAAAAAATGGTCTGTCCAGTCAGCTACTGCAAAAGGCATTCGAAGAGGTCAAGGAGGCGGTAACAAAAGCGTGCCAGTTTTAAATTACCAAACTTTCAGGAGCCATTCGAGTTATTTACAGATGCCAGTTCGATTGGTTTAGTATATACTTAAACCAACAAAACAGACCAGAAGTGGTACTGCGCCCGCAAGCACTGAACAACGCAGAGAGGAATTACACAGTAACCGAAGAATGTCTAGCAGTAGTATGGGCGTTGAAACAAATTTAGAACATATTTAGGAATATTACCACTTGCGTAATAACAGATCAGCCTCGCATTAACACGCCTAACACATGCAGTAAGTAAAATTTGTCGAGTAGGATGATTAGATGGGCAATTAAAGTTAGCAGAATTCAATACAGAATGGGAACATAGACCGGGGAAACTCAAAATGCAGTGGCTGACATTCTTTCAAGGAATCCAATTAAAAGTATAATTGGTGATAAAATTAATTGTGCCATAATCAAGGATCTGGTACTTACTTCGCGAAACAATTAATAACGGAACAAAAAATGACCCAGAATTAGGTCATATATATAGATATTTAGAAAACCTTAGAAGATAACTCGGTTAATGCAACGATATGCGAGAATTGGTCCTAATGATTTCCGTTTAATTGAAGGATTATTATTTTATGCGAAACACGCAAAAGTCATTATGAAATGCGTATACATTCCAAAAATCTTAAGGAATGAAATAATGAGAGAATTTCATGACGTTTCACCGCTGACACTTAGGCAGATTTAAAACGTATCATAAAAATTCGCACGTTTGTTATTTCCCCGTACATGAGAAAATTTATTGGACCAACATGCCCCTACGCCATATGTGCCCAAGTTAATAACTATAAAAAACGCGTTACCAGCTGGTCGGTTAAATCCAATTATATCAAATTATCCGAATGAGATAGTGACGTTAGATTTGTTAGCCCGTATCCTATATCGAGAATAAGACGTAACCGCTATATTTTAGTAATAAACCGATCATTTCAGCAAATGGGCTGAAATTATACTCTTAAAAAGGCCTCTGACCCCGTATAATAGCGGATATTTTTTTGATAAAATCTCGGCATCGCGCGTTATGGAGCCCAATAAAATTAATAAGTGATAATGTCCCCAATTTATATCCGAGATTTTTGAGCACTTAAGTGAAAGATTAGGCATAAGGCATGTGAAGACTGCTGCATATCGACCACAAGCAAATCGGACTGAAAGAGTTAATCGAGTATAGTGCAAAATGATTGCAAATTATGTTAATGATCAACACGATACTTGGGATCAATTTACGTGAGTTTGCTTACGCCACCTGCACGGCGGTGAATGGAAACAACGGGAAAACACCTGGTTATGAATTATTTTTTGGCCGAAAATTGATTACACCATTTCAAAAACTAGCCGCGATGACGGGAAAGTTCAAAATTCAAAATTCAAGATATACAGAAAAGCGCTTGTAATTGCTACGAAAATTAAAACAGGAAAGGTGGGAAAACATATAATAGACGTAGAAAAGCATTACAAAAATAAAGGTAAATGATTGGGTCTTATTAAACACACCTGTAAGTTCAGCAGCTAACAAAGTATAAAGCAAATTTACCAAAAATTTGAGGACCTTATAGAGTTCTAGAAGTTAAGAATAATAATAATATTGTAATATGGAATCCAGGAAAAAGTTAAACAGTTAACGTAGATCAATAAGAATATATCGTCATAGGAAATGTGACGAGGTCGAATTAGGAAACAGGTATCCCAAATAGTATAAGATCAAGTCAGGGAAACTCGTACTTCGGAAAAAGTACATCAAGGGATTAAAATGAGTCAGCAACAGTAAAGAAAACTGCGTGAAACGTAGGTTAGAGGTAGCGGATTGGTAACCAATCAAATCAATAATATGCTTCACAGAGAGGACCCATAAAACAAAACCACTGGTCAGATCACTAGCCTAGTTCATTAGGGAATGTAACAAAACAAAAGGTTTAGATATAATAGGGTATTAAAACATCAGGTGTGTCGGGGCAAGTGGACCACAAAGAAAGTGGCAAAAGAAAGGGGAACACACACAATAATAAAAGACAAATGTCATCCAGTACTATTTCCAAAAGCAGGAAAAGAACAGAAGAGAATGCACAGAAGTTCCAAATGAAGTAAGATACAGCTTAAGACCACGACGGAGAACAGAAGAACCCCGACCAGCCAAGGACACAGTTGGGAAGTCAAGGAAAGGAATGACAAGGAGATTACAAGCCTTACAACAAGAAATTCCAGTACAAACCGAGGAAAGAAGAGTGATGACACCTCATCGTTGGACGTGAATGGGAGAAAACATATATAAAAATCAGGTTGTATTGTTTCATTTTTATGATCTTCCAACAAGTGGTCGGGAAGAATTCATTGTAAAGCAGCGAAGTCTCGGCGCAGCTAAAAGTTATAAGCCGTAAGTCAAACACTACAATGAGTGCTTATTTAATTTTTGGAACTTTTTGACTTGTTAAAAATTTTTTCTGAAGTTTGATTTGTAATCGCTACTGTTTAGTTTTGCTTCTGATGTATGACTTAGTGAGATGCGAAAATTCCTTTGGTTATTTGTTATAATAGTTTATTGAAAAATGTTTCGTAATTAAAATATGTGTATATATATATATAGTTGTTGTATTGTTAAGTATTATGAGTATCTGTCCAGGGAAACGCGGCGTAATGTGGCACTTCAATGTAATTGGTTACTAAACGATGCTGCGCGGCTCATTGGGAGTTTCTGGAAACTGATGTGAATGGAGGATGAAGTACCTGGCCGGTATGCGTAAATAATATATGTGAAATTGATTGATTTGCTCATGGAAATAGAGTGGTTCTGTTAGTTTTCATTTCAGGGAGACTGACCCTGCCACCCAGCAACTTATAGCTTCATCAAAGAAAGGGAGCAAGCACGGCTCCCATAAAGCGCACAAAGATTGGGGCCCAGCACCCAGAATATTTGTTTTGCGGAAATTTGGCGTGCAAATATTCTAAGAAATTGTATGTTAAAAGTGAGAGTGTGGCGGACGTGTCTCGCGCCTTCTGATTAACATGACTCCTATGTTCTGTGACGGCCACGATTACCAAAACCTTTCCAAACCCAATACCATGAAGATAAAACGAATGTAAATATGTAAAATGAGATATACTATGCTGGTTAAAGCGCGGCAAACCTAGATATAGCATGTTACAGCGCTGCAGTTAAGGCCCAGAGGTTGTAGTGTAACCATTCCTGACTCGCAATAGCGTGACAAAGCTTAAGTAAAACTTGCGCGTACCGCTGAAATAAGCAGTCAAGAATTAGCTGCATTGCGGATCAAGAATCTTCAAATATGCTATAGATTATATTCTCTAGGCCAAGGGACCAGAACTGGAAAAGGTAATATTAGATATAAGTACTAGATAACAGGATTATTTAGGATACCTGAGATAGAGGATCGAGTTGCGTGATCTGACTTAAATACGTGATTTTAATTTGGCTTGATTTCACTTTAATTAATAAATGTCAAACAGTTAATATAAGTTATCTTAATAAAAGTTGTATTAAGAATTATGTCTCTCTACCTTTGATAATCCCACACCTCTAGCTTATATTACGCGGAACCGGCAAGACATGGTCATCACAGACGGCTATGTCTCATCGGTCTCGAACGTATTTAATTCTGGGTTAGGTAAATGTAGGTGGAAATACACCCTACCTGAAATGTGTACTTTTCAGGGTCGGAGAATGTTGCAGAGCTTCTATCGAGTGCATCGATAAAATACATTCAGTTACTTGAAATCCCAAGCACCTGGTCATGTGCCACGTAAAAAGTCACCCCAGGGAAGGCCATTCAAGATTGGTATTCGATATATTTGTCTGTTGTTATAACAAAATATTGTTTGCTGATCTTTTGCGCAGCTCAAAGCTGAATTAGCGGGAAGGCTTTTCCCAAGGATCAAAACAAAAGTGAAATCAAGCAGTCGGAGTTTTATGATCACAGCAGGGCGAAACTGTGAGGCGACTGATTTTGTAGCGGCAGGATTACTAAAAATAGAGAGAGTAAAGTTTTAAATTAGCAGTCCCTAAGCAGACTTAGTGATCATATTTTAGTTCGACTCCGAACCACAGGTACAGGACTACGGGAAGTCCGAAATCCACAAAATACGATACAACTTTTTAGAAGTCCTGGCTAAATCCGAATGAGATAGTGACGTTAGATTTATTAGGCCCGTATCCTATATCGAGAATAAGACGTAATCGCTATATTTTAGTATTAACCGATCATTTTGCAAATGTGGCTGAAATATACCCCAAAAAGGCCCCATCCTCTGTATAATAGCGGATATTTTTTGATAACTTTATATCGCGTTATGGAGCTCCAATAAAATTCATTAAGTGATAATGGTCCCACTTATATCCGATTTTGGAGCACTTAAGGAAAGATTAGGCATAAGGCATGTGAAGACTGTTGCATATCGACCACAAGCAAATCGGACTGAAAAGAGTTAATCGAGATATAGTGCAAATGGTAAAATTATGTTAATGATCAACACGATACTTGGGATCAATTTACGTGTGAGTTTGCTTTACGCTATTCGCATTGGCGGTGAATGGAACAACGGGAAAAACACCGGCTGAATTGCTATTTTTAGGTCGAAAATTGATTACACCCATTTCAAAACTAGTTATGATATCGGAAAGCCTCTTAAATTCAAAACTAAGATATACAGAAAAGCTTTAAAGAAGCTAGACTAAGTACGAAAATTAAACAGGAGGGGAAAATATTATAATAGACGGAAAGGACATAAAAATAAAGTAAATGATTGGGTTTTTGGCTTAGAAACACACCTGTAAGTTCAGCTGCTAACAAAGTATGTGCCAAATTTTAAACAACAATTTGAGGGACCTTTTATAGAGTCCTAGAAGTTAAGAACCTAATAATATTGTAATATGGAAATCAGGAAAAAGATTAACAGTTAACGTAGATCAAAATAAGAATATATCGTCATAGGCCGTGACGAGGCCGAAGTAGAACAGGTATCCCAAATAGTATAAGATCAAGTCAGGAAAACTCGTACGGAAAAGTACACCAAGGATTAAATGAGTCACAATAGTGGGAAAGAAAAATCTATGGTGAAACGTAGGTTAGAGGCAAAAGGATTGGTAAACCAATCAAATTCAATACAAAAATACAGAGAGGACCCATAAAACAAATCACTTCCGTCAGATCACTACCTAGTCTAGGAAATGAAAATAAAAATAAAAGGTTTAAATATAACCAAGGTATTATTAAAAGATCAGTGCATCGGGGACAAGGACCACAAAGAAAGTGGCAAAAGAAAGGTAACAATAATAGTAATAATAAAAAAGACAAATGTCATCTAGTACTATTTCCAGAGATAGAAAAAAGAGCAGGAGAGACTCAACTGAAGTTCCATATGAAAAGAGTTATAATTTAAGGCCACGACGGAGAACAGAAGAACCACTTATTCAGCCAAGAACACAGTCGGGAAGGCAAGGAAAGGAAGAGCCAAGGAGATTACAAGCTCTTATTAAATAAAACCCAGTACAACCAAGGAATGAAGAGTGATGACACCTCATCGATCCCCAACAAGTGGTTTGAAGAATTATTGCAAAGAAGGAAGTCTCGGGCGGTGCTTAAAAGTTATAGCCGTAAGTCAAACACTACAATGAGTGTTCATTTAATATTAAACTTTTTGACTTGTTAAAAATTTTTTTCTGAAGAAAACATTTGTATTCACAATATTTGTTTACTTCTGATGTATGACTTCGCGAGATGCGAAAATTCCTTTGGCTATTTGTTGCAATGGTTTATTGAAAAATGTTTGTAATTGTATAATATGTGTATATATATATGTTGTTGCATTGTTACGTATTATGAGAGGCATCTGGTTCAGGGAAACGCGGCGTAGTCAAGGCACTCAACAATAATACTAAATTTATAGCGCGGCTCATTGGGAGTTTTTGTTGAAACCAGATGTAGGATAAGATAAAAATTTATTAAAGTATATATAAATAATATATGTAAAATTGATTAATATTATGGAAATAGATACTCAAATAGTTTCATTTCAGGGAGACTGACCCTGAAAATCTTGAAAATTATAGCTTCAACGTGTTTGTATACAAAGCTAAGAAAGGGAGCAGAAGCAATTGGCTCCATATGCAGTGTTAGATTAAATTGCGCAATCCAGAATGGTAGCTTTTAAGGCGTATAAATATTTTAAGTAACGAAATGTAAGCGAGAGTAGGCACAAATTAAAACAGTAATGCTAATGTTGGCCTATATTGAGTAAAATTTATTGTCAATGAGTTTAAAATTAAATTGAATATTAAAATTCTAAGATGAGTACGGTACCAAAAGTCAAGATAAATTTTGGAAATTATAAAAGTTAAAATTTAAAGATTAAAATTGCAATGAAAATTAAAAGTCAAGATAGATATTGGAAATTATAAAAGTTAAATGAAGATTTAAGATTGCACCCTAAATAAAACTCAGAAAGCGAAGAAATTTAGAAATAGAGATTTAGACACGTAATTTATTAAGGGCATTGAGAACCCTTAAGTAAATCACGTTTTTCTTCTTGGAGGGGGTTGTGACGTCTCTCGCGCCTTTCTGATTAACATGACTCCTATGTTCTTTGACGGCCACGATTAATGGCAAAACCTTTCCAACCCAATACCAAGAAGATAAACGAATGTAACATGTAAATGAGATATACTATAAAAGGATAGCGCGCAAACCTAGATATAGCATAGCATAGCGTAGCAGGCTCAGAGGTTGTAGTGTGGAATCATTCTGATCAATAGCGTGACAAAGCTTAGTGTGAAATCTTGCGGACCAAGAATAAGCAGTCAAGAATTAGCTGCATTGCGGATCAAGAATCTTCAAATATAAAGTTATAGATTATATTTTCTAGGCCGGGACCAGAACTGGAAAAGGGAATATTTGATATAAGTAATTAGATAACAGGATTTTTAGGATAATTGAGATAGAGGATCGAGGGTTGCGTGATCTGGACTTAAATACGTGATTTAATTTGGGCTTGATTCTCACTTTAATTAATAATTGTCAAAATTAAATTTAAGTAATATAGTTATTCTTAATAAAAAGTTGTATTAAGAATTATGTCTCTTCATTTTGATAATCCCACACCTCTAGCTTACGCAGAACCGGCAAGACATGGTCATCACAGGATGGCTTTTGTCTCAAGTGGGCATAAATTAAACAGTAATTATTAATGTTGGCCTAGTTATTTTAGTAAATTTATTGTCACGAGTTTTAAATTTAAATTGAATATTAAAAAATTTTAAATTTTAAGATGAGTAATGAAAATTAAAGTCAAGATAAATTTTGGAAATTATAAAGTTAAAATTTAGATTAAAATTGCAATGAAAATTAAAGTCAAGATAAATATTGGAAATCATAAAAGTTAAAATGAGGATTTAAGATTAAAATTTAAATAAAACTCAGAAAGCGAAGAAATTTAGAAATAGAGATTTAGACACGAAATTTATTAAGGGCATTGAGAACCCTTGAAGTAAATCACGTTTTTCTTCTTGAGGGGTTGTGACGTCTATCGCGTCTTTCTGCTAACATAACTCCTATGTTCTTTGACGGCCACGATTAATGGCAAAACTTTTCCAACCCAATACCAAGAAGATAAACAAAGATAATATGTAAATTAGATATACTATAAAAGGATAGAAGCTTTGATGATAGGATATAGCGTGGCAAGCTTAGATAGAGCGCGGCAAGCTTAGAGATAGTAGTGTGGAATTATTCTGATCGATAGCGTGACAAAGCTTAGTGTGAAATCTTGCAGATCAAGAGTTAGCAGTCTGATAGTTTGGAAAGAATAGAAGCCTAAGATAAAGAAGTTGGAATCATCGTATATAAAGTTTATAGATATCATTCTTTAGGTAAAGGAAGGAGAACTGAAAAAGGTAATATTTGATATAAGTAATTAGATGAATAGGATTATTAAAGATAATTGAGATAAAGGATCTAGTTGCGTGATCTGACTTGAATACGTGGTTTAATTTGGGCGTTGACTCACCTCTTAATTAAAATTGTCAAATTAGAATTTAAGTAATATAAGTTATTCTTAATAAAAGTTGTATTAAGAATTATTATGTCTCATCATTTTGATAATCCCACACCTCTAGCTTACGCGGAACCGGCACGACATGGTCATCACAGGATGGCTATGTCGCACTACAAGGTGCATACTATTGCACACGAGCCTAACTGTCTTTCGGAACGTGATTGAACCTTTGCGTGGAATTCAAGGTAGGACAGATTATTTTCCGAATTCGTAATATTAATAGAATTGAGAGTAGGCCGATAGTATAATTATTTAGATAAGTGATCAAATTGCGCGATCTGTTTTAGCTACGGCTACGTGTTTTGGTTTATTCTCACTTAATCTATGTTTGTTCAATATATTAGAAATTTAAGTTAAACTCTTAATAAAGTCATATTAAGAATTCTAAAATGTCTATTCATTTCGAGAACCCCACACCTCTAATTCACGCAGACCCACAAAGATATGGTCGACAAAGATTGACCATATCACAATGGCGGCCGAACCGCTTTAATTTATATGACTCTGGGTTAGGAAATTCAAGCGCGCTTGGTATTTTACCAGAAATGTGCTTTTCCGGGTCCGAGAACGTGACGGAATTTCTTGAGGCCATAGACAATCAAATAAAATTACTAGAAATACCTAGTGGTTTAGCATGTGCTTATTTGAAAGGTCTTCTCCGGGGAAGGGCCCAAGATCGATATCAGATATTCGGATCAGTGTTAATGCAGGATACCGCCACGGATTTCACGCAGTTAAAAGCAGAATTAGCGAAAGCTTTCCCCGCCATAAAAAATAAAAAAGATTTAGAAGCCAGGTTTTTTGCATCACTGCAGGGAAGAAATCAGGAACCAACGGATTTTGTTTACGATTTGTTAAAAATACACAAGGGTTTAGAACTAGGGATGTCGTAGGCGGACTTGATAGATCACATTTTTGTTGGACTCGAACCACAAGTCCAGGACTATGTGGAGGTCCGAAATCCACAGAACACGGTACATCTCTTAGAAATCTTAGCTAAATTTGAAGAGAGGTATTCTTACAAATAAAAACGGGGTTCGCAGAATAGTAATAATGTGGAAAGACGGAGTCAAAACGCCCATAGGATATCTAATTTCGATGATAATCACAGAAACTGGAGAAATTCTGAAGTTGGGCGTAGACCAAAGAATGGCAGAAATGATTCTAGAGGTAATTATGAGAATGTCCGTCAAAGTAATAAGAGGTTCGAGAGTAGGAATAGATTTCAGAATGATGATCGGAGATTCAACGAAAGGGGATACCAATTTCGAAAAGAAGATCGAAATGATAATTTTAATAGAGGGGACCGTAGAAATAGGGGTTCGAGTGAGAGTTTCAGTCGAGGTGATAGGATGCAAAGGGGATGATTGAATGTTTTGAAAGTTAATGAAGTTGAAATAATCAAAAGAAATCGGCAGTGGATATACCAATTAAACTTTCTCCGATATGTATATCACCCATGGACCTTCCCCTATGTTCCAATTTTATTAAAAACCTTTTTTGAAAGCGCGGGACCCGAAGGGGAGACATCATTTATATCGGAGGAAATTTTAAAAAATTTTTTTTTAAAACAATTAAAAAAAGGGACCCATCACAGCACAGGGAGCGAAATGTCAAAATATAGAACAGAGAATTAAATATTCGAACCGAAAATTTTGAAATTTTTGGTTTTTTCCCATGTGTTGACGGATTTAAACCCATGAATTTGGGTTTATTTAATGGATAAAAAATTTTTTCCCGGATTTTGGGATCGAAAATCGTTAAAGTTTCCCAAATTGCAGATAGGGGTGTGGTTCAGTTGCAGATAAAATGTTGAAATACATCTGTCTAAGAAAAAGTTGGAGGATAAGAAAAAACAGGAATTCAAAATTTGTTTAGTATTTTTAAAGATTGTTCCAGAAAAAACCAGGTTTTACTCATGTTTTATACAATGAAATTGATACGAGATAGTCCACCAG
This sequence comes from Trichonephila inaurata madagascariensis, assembly GCA_019973955.1. Lineage (NCBI taxonomy): Eukaryota > Metazoa > Arthropoda > Arachnida > Araneae > Nephilidae > Trichonephila > Trichonephila inaurata. The sequence goes on from BMAV01021636.1 coordinate 29,826, forward strand.
TAGTTTCCGGCCCTACAGATAGATCTGAAAAAAGCAAGCGATACCGATTATCATGTAAAAAAAATGAAAAAGGAACCGTTCCAACAACCCCCGTACGCGTCACCGGTTGTGTTATGAAAAAAAAATAAAATGGGATACCACCGGATAATCCGGAAGCATATAGATTTGCGGTTATGTGGAAACTAAAGATATTAAGCCCCCACGCCCCCCCTACCGTTAATAGAGTTTTTAAAACGAATACCCCCCTATACGCGACGATAATGTCACCCCTTTATCTAAGAAGTGGGGACTTACAAAAAGGAGTAAAAACCCCAGGATATTGTTAAGACCGCATTCGTAGTAAAATTGGCACTTACGATTTCGCGATGCCATTGGTTTTTCAGTGGCGCCCAAAGGCAATTGACCCAATTGAAAAACCCGGGGATAGGAAATTTGGGATTGTTTAATGGACGACGCCCAAAGGACCCGTCTTTTCACTCACCATGTTGAGATTTAAGGGGTTTTTCGTTATTGAAGATGCGGGTTGTGGTGGACATTAAATAAGGATAAATTTAAAATTTAGGTGCGATGAATTGAAGATTTAGGGTTATTTTTAGTAAGAAAGGAATCAAAACGCATGAGACAAAGGGTTTAACCCCTGAGATGAAACCACCACGGAACCAAAGGAGGTATCCAAATTTTTGGGTCCCAGTGGTACGGAAATTTATTAAAATTTTTTGATCTTTTTTTAGCCCCTTTATAATCTTAAACGAAAATTAAAAAATTTTTTGGTTTATTGATGCGCGAAAGGGATTGACGTGGTCAAGGGGGGAAAAGAAGGGCCCCGTTTTAAAATTGCCGGGTTAAAAAAGGCCCCCTTTGAGTTATTTAAGATGCAAAAATTTAATAGGTTTAGCAGTTTATCTAAAACAAGAAAAAAGAGAACAGTTATTTTGTTCATACCTGAACAAGGGGGAGGAATTATACGGTAAATGAAAGAGAATGCCCCAGTAGTACGGGGGGTTTAACAAATTCCCAACAATTTGGATCAAGCCTTTGTTTTCAGATCACGCCGTTTTAAAGTTTAACCATGGAAAAAAATTGTCGAGTAGGATGATCAGATGGGCACCCCAAATTAGCGGGAAATTTAATATAGAAAACATAACCTGAACTCAAAATGCGGTGGGGATAACTAGAAACCCGGTTGAAACTATAATGGGGGGTTAATTGTGCAAAACGGATCTAGTATTCTCGTGAAACAGTTAATAATGGAGCAAAAAAAACCCGAATTAGGTCATATCTATATATATTTGAAAAAACCCCGAAGATAACCTTTAATGCGACGATTGTGGAAATTTCCCGCGACTCCGCAATTGAAGGTTTTTTGGTTTCATGCGAAACACGTGACGTCAGGGGAAATGCGTATAATTTAAAGTCTTTCAGAAACGACATCTTTCGTGAATTTCAAAGACAAACCAACGAGGGCATTTCGGGAGATTTAAAACTTATTATAAAATACCCCACGGTTTTTTCCCCGGGTAAAATTAATTGATCAATATGTTCTACATGCCATATTAAGTTTAAAAATTAAAAATCGCGTTACCAGCTGGCGATTAAATCCGATTGTACAAAATCCAAAAGAGATAGTTTATTAGATTTGAGGCCCGTATCCTTTTCGAGA
>BMAV01021637.1:17347-55618 GCA_019973955.1 Trichonephila inaurata madagascariensis
TCCCAGTAACATCAAGGAAAGACATCCTTACGGTGGTCCTGGAGTTCTTGTCTGTGTTGGCATTATGCTGAACGGCGGAACTGAGCTTCATATTTTCGACAGAGGGTCTGTAACCGGGGATCGCTATTGTGAGGAGGTACTTCTTCCTCATGTGCATCTTTTCCGAGGTGCCATTGGCCCAGACTTCATTTTTATGGATGACAATGCACGGCCACATCGCACTCTTGCTGTTGAGGAGCTGCTGGAAAGTGAAGATATCATTCGAATGGATTGGCCAGCGTGCTCCCCAGATTTAAATCCCATCGAACATGTGTGGGATGCTTTGGGGAGACGTATTGCCACACGCTTACATCATCCGGAGAACAACCAACAACTCAAACAGATGTTGATTGAGGAATGGGCACTCCTACCTCAAGAGATGTTGCACCAGCTGGTTCTGAGTATTTGGAGACGGTGCGAAGCAACCATTGTAGAAAGGGGAGGGCATATACCATATTAAGGAACATCTGATTGTTGTTCTTCCTGTTGGATAGACAATCATGAGTCACGATACTATGCGTTCAATAAAACTTGTTTTTGTTTGATTCCATACCGTATGCGTTGTATTCCTTTTTCAGCGCCGATGCTTTTGTCATCCTTTACGTACATAATACTCTCCCTCATTTCAGAATTTCATGTCTCTCAGATGAGTTTTCGTGAAATGGCAATAAACCCACCTCTTGCTTAAGTTTTGCACACCAGTGTATTTAGAACGTCCGCTAGTGTCATTTCGACACCAAGGCAATTTATCATCATAAATAGCTGTCGTTCATTATTACTATTAGCAAAACAAACTTCCCTAAGTACTATCGCACATTTATTTGAGCTTGAATGTAGTTTTATTGGGGTAACAGCGGAAACGAGTTTATCTTTCTAAAATAGTTGTGTCTAAGTGTTTCGTTGCATAGCATTTGGTTATCTGCTCATAAAAAAAAATTTCTTTCGATTTTCAAACCTTCTGCAGACACCCTGAAACGATGGCTTGTAGAAATGATCTAAGCCGTTATGAAATTGCTAATTTATTGCGAGAGATTTCTGAGAATAAATCGGATGGTGATGTCTTTCTCTAATTTAGATTCTGAAGAAGACATAGGATTGCGTGAAAGTGACTGCGAAGAATCTGAAGAAAGTGCAGATGGAAATGATAATGTTCCATTAAATCCTGATATATATGTTGCTAGGGATGCCACAGATTTTATACCGCATAATAGTAATGTTCCTGGAAGATTTGCGTCTCGAAATGTTTTGCGACAAAGCAGTGGTCCAACAATCTTAGCGAAACATAATGCCAACGTCAGTTTTTTTATGATATAAAGGGTCATAAAATATATATATATAAATTATTTATATGAAATATTAACAAAAAGTCTTAAAACTAAACCCTACTGAATAGTAGTCCAGCAATTGCATACATATTAGAATTATTTTATAGATTTTATATCACGAGGTGTCGAAACGACACTGGCGGACCTTTAAGGTTAATCGAAATCCCGGACGTTCTAGTGTTAAAAAGCCTAAAAATGACAACGACGAAATAGAACTTAAAATGTAACATGTCTTGCGGAATATTAAGATATCAGACTACGTTCAGAACCGTGATTTTACAAAAGCGTATAAATGGATAATATTTATGATATTTAGTGTCACTTAGATTAGAAAATGTACATAAAATTATTTAAGAATAGTATCACAATAAAAAATTATTTAAATACAATATTTTGACAAAAAATGAACCTAGAATGACCCATTTTCAAAATATTCCCCTTTTGTGAAAAGTGCTTCTATTATAATAATAGTTTGCCTGTATATAGCTCAGACCTCTTTACAGAGGCTCAACTAGAATTTTTAAAATATTTAACTTAGAAGTGGGTTTATCCCTGTTTTATGACAACAGAGAGGAGAAATTTTAAGAAAAAAACGCCGATAATTATTTCAATGGGTTGCAATTCTGAAATTAATGTGAATTTTTCAAAAATCATAGTTAAGCCTCTGTACAGAGGTCTGAGCCATATACGGGCAAAATACTATTATAGTAGAAGTATTTTTCACAAAAGGAGAAAATTTTGTAAAAAGGATATTTTAAGTGAATTTTTAACCGAAACATTGTATTTAAATAACTATTTTTTGTCAAAATGTCCTTAAAACAATTTTATACGTGTATTCTAATCTAAGTGACACTAAATATCATGAAAATTATCTATTTATGCGCGTTTTTAAAATCATGGTTCCGAACGTAGTCGGATACCTTAAATGAAAAAAAAATATATTCAAGAATATATATTTAGTTCGGTTATACAGATTATTAAGGATTAATGGAGTTTTGTAATTTTTTTTCTTTGTTTAGAGATAATTTTGCCGAAATCATTAAAAAAAAAATCTTCATTTCTATACTTTGCTAAGTATCTTATTCCAAGGGGTAAATATATCTGTTACACATGGAATCGAAATGCTTAGATAAATCTTATTATTCTTACAAATTATGGTAATAAGTTTTAAAATATTAACTGTCGATTCATAAGACCTTGATAAAAGATTCTGTCGTTCATTGTAATCAATAACCCAATCGATTTATATATATTGTTACTTGCATTAAATCAATAACCAGGAGCAGAAGAGAGAGTTTTCCTACGTTTCTGACACCCGCATAGTAAAATGTGTTTATATATTTTTAAAACGATACATGCTTGTTGAATATTGCCACAAATAATGCTAAATTTTCAACAACAACAACAACAAAAAGGAAAAAGTTTTAACTTTGGTCAGATGATTTTTAACTAAAAATAAAATTATTTTTCTGGATTATAAAAACCCTAAAAGGATGATTATTGATAAATGAGTACTATGTGAATAGTGAACAGTGCAATGTGCATTATGACATCTCAAAGCCCGAGCTCTCTTTCTTCATACCGTGGAATCAGACCGAACACACACACACACAAAGTTTTTTTCCTTCTTCCGCTTTAGCGAATAATGCTATTTCAACAATAAGATTTTTTTTTAAAATTCAGTGTTAAAGTTTTTTGAAATTATTTAGAAAATCTCCTCTCATCGTAATAAATGTCAAAAAATTCTAAATTACCTATTTTTCTATAACAAAAAATACTTTGACTTCTTACCACAAAAAAGCTCGAATATCTAAACTTCATTCCCTGGTCACAGTACTTAACGTAAAAGTTGATTTTTTATTTTATTTTTCCAAACATCTACTTAGTAGATGTCATCTGTACCGCATTGGCAGGTTTTGAAATTCCGCAAAAAAAATTTCAACCCACCCTTGTGTAGAAGTAAGAATTTTAAACTAGCAAAGTAGCTAATTTTTACGATGCTATCTTCGAAATTTGAAATGATTGTAAGGATTGTAATTACTTCAAAATAAGAAAATATGCATATTCTGTGAACTTGATGTTAATTGATGTTTGTGTGTGTGTGTGTTTTCCCTTCAATTTTTGGGAGAAATGAAAAAAAAATATTTTAAAAATAAAGCAACAGATGGCAGCACGGTAGACATCTATGTTCGCAATCAATTCCTTGGTCTTCATTGCGAATTTTTGAGCGTACTTTCAAACTAAAAATAATAATAAATAACACAAAAATATATACGCACCATAGAATAAGTGATTAAATGAAATTAGCAAATCATATCACAGATATATCGTAAAAATTTACTTTTTAAAAGTAGAAAATTCCTAAAAATTTATATCAATGAAAGCATAACTATTTTTAAAAAACAAATTATCGAGCAGAATATTTTATTGTACAATGTGAGCAAGTAACAATTTAAAATAGTTTTATCTCAAAACTTAAATTACACTTTTTTCTAGCAGAGTTAAATTACATTAAAATATATTTAAAATTATATCACTGTTAGAGTTTTCACTGTAGACTGAAAGTTCTGAACAGAAATTGTTTAATTTGTTGAAATTTGTAATATATTAAAAGAATTCTTATTTTATGATTAAAACGTTACTTCTCTAGAGCTGTATTAGAAACTTCAGATTTCTTTTTATTTCAATATGGAAAAAAAACATCGAAGTAAAATGTTTGAATATACTTTACTTTTTCTCTTTGTTTTTGTTACCAATCCTCTCGGTATAGGAAAGCTTACACCATGTCCGAAAGACCCTGCCATATATCTCAAGCAGACAAATATCTCAGTAGAATCTCCCCATCTATACTTGTCAAGATTGAGGTATGAGGGGATCAAAGTGTCCAAATGGGACATTGTGTCTTCAAATAAGGCGCCTCTAGGGTAGGACAAACAGGACCCCTGCCCTGGGAGGCAAATTTTAAGGGCGGCATTCGGATCCAATTTGAGAAATATATATATTCTTTTGTTACAAATTTTTTTAGATATTTCTGAAATAGTATTGGATGGGAATTTGGTATTTTATTTAACGTATCTTATTTCCTTATTTTGTACTCTGTATGTTTAATGCCAGATACCTTTTCTGTTGAAACTTGAAGGGTTCGAAGCGGGAATACATGTTAAATCATGAAATTTGATATGTGTACACATTTTCACTAGTAACTTTCTCCCCAGTCCGGAGTGAGATCACGACTGACATTTTTTTTTCCAGCTGTCTAAAAGGGGACAGTGGTAATAAGAGTTTTTGGTAGATATTTTATTTTAATCTCGAGTGTAGTAATTATAAGTTAAAATAAACGCATGTGAAATCCCCACCATCAGTAGACTTTTTTTTGAGGAAATTGGCCTGCTGAAATGAGAGATTCCTTCTGTTACATTTTAACCGTTTGAAATAACAACAGGTAATTTTGTTCTTAATTTCGAATTATTTTGTATTTTTTAAGGCTTAAAGGAATAAATATAATTATTGTTCTCCCTCTTCGTTCGCAATAAATTATTCTATAGGTGTGTATCTCTGTGAACAATTCATATTTTAAGTATAATTTTTTGCTTTAGAGAGAGGGGCGGCAAAACTACTAGAGCCAGCCAAGGCACCGGTTGTTCTTCCCTTATACCTGGAGCATAACATATGTGAACTGCTTCGCAGAATGTCTGTGATGTCACCACACCTTTTTCTTTCGACAAACTATCGACTATTGTCACAACGCTCTATAGGAAGGAAGCTTAGAGGAAAAGCTCCCTTTTGTATTTGGTTTCCCTCGCACGTCTGGGACGCAGACAACTTGAATGGAGATAAAGTTGGCAGGTCGAAACAAAGACGTACCCTCAATTAAAATGCGACAAGGCAAGTTATGGCCTCCAGATGGCGAACACGATCCTCTTTTATAGTAGGGATCAGACGTGCCGGCTTATTGTACCCACGCACCAAAGGAGTAGGACTACAGTCTGGTGAAACGGATGCAGATTTGGTTCACGCACTAATGAGAGGTGATTCGGATTGCGAAAGCGACCCGCCCATGGAGTTTAAAGGGGTCGGCTTGGAAGTTGACGGGACTCTCGATATCTTGTCTCTTACGAAGAAACTTCTCTGTGAAGTTTTGGGCTTTTCAAAGACTCTCGGTTGAGTTTACAGGGCAACAGCGCTCAAGGACCTTCACCTGAAAGGTGAACTTCACCTACTAATTATTAACTTCGTTTAATGGTGAAATACGGATTGCTGGAGTCAGCGGTGCAACGATTGGCATACACGAACTGAAATTGAAAGAGAACTTTTCTATCACGAAGAAACTGTTTACTCGTACTGTGACCTAATAATAATAAATAGTCTTTTTATTAGTTGCTCTATAGTAAAATGTATTTTTGGTAATTAGCTGTGTGAATCCTGACGCTACCATGTTACTATGTAAAGTAACACGGTCAAAAAGTTACACTATCAAAAAGGTGATCAGAAAAGAAGCAAGTACAAAGAAAAAAGTTTTCTCTCTAAAAGAATGTCATGCAGCGAAAGCGCACGCTTCTATGTCTGGAGAAATCTAACTCTTTTGCTCTAAATAGAAATGCCGGGACTCTTAACAGAGTACCATTGTTGAACAGACAGAGACGATTTAATGCATTGGTATACTTGGTCATGAACCAAGGTCTCGGATTCGAGATGATCTCGTCTGGTTCCCCGACTCGCCTTAAAAAGATAGTGAATGGAATAATTTTAATCGTCAAATACTATTCCCACCCTTATTTACCAAAAAAAAAAAAAAAAAAACTGGGAATTTCGAACCAACTAGAAACAGTTGAAGGCTGTATTATTATGAAATGGCCGTCATTCGTATGTAGCCCCAGTCCTACCAATATACAGTGCAAATTAGGCGAAAGGTGGCAGTCGACGAAGCTAATTTGTGAGATTGCGAGTTACGCACATTTATACATTATGGGTTGTCTTTTGGATGAGCATTTGAGAAGGTATGCCCTTTTCTCTTCACTCAAAAATGTCGTAGGTAAGGACTGTTTTTGAATAAAGACCCAGGGTCTCAAGAAGTCTTAAGACGTTACTGTGAGCGGTTAGAGTTTTCATTTGGGAAAAATTATTAAAATAATACTCAATAACAATACGACTAATTCTTGAATTAATATCTGAAGTAGTGAGTCTTTTCCTACTACTTCCTGCGCAGCATAAAAAAATACATACATAAAAATGCATAACTATATATTTGCGAGAAGTTCGAAAAGTGGGAATTTTTTGAAAATAAAATGATTTTAAATCACCAATCTGAAATTGATAGCTATCAAAAATTTCTATACTTCTGAAATGTAATGAGAACAAATCAAATACCACAATTTCATTCATTGGTTGAAAAACAAACTTATCATAAATATTACGAATTGTGTAAAAAATACCCAAATTCCTCCAAGAACAACTCTCACATTTGTGGCTCCATCTAGTGATCAAATCAGTTTCTAAATCATCTGAAGAAGTTTTAGCCGTAAAAACAAAAAGAATGATAATATAATTCCTTTAATTCATATTTAGTCTGATTCATAATATGTATTAAAATAAACTCCATTTTTATAAGACAATAATTTGATAATAAATTTAATATGAAGAGCGTGAGCATTTTCTCACTTAAGTGTTTTAGTTATATTAAAATAGATCATAAAAGTGTGATCATAAAGACCCTGGTCGCATTTCATTGTTAAATTTACTCCTGTTTCCTTTTGATCTTCTCGAATTTATTTTTTAAATGCTTTTAATTGAACTCAGTAAATAAGTTTTAAAAAATATCTGTTATATATAAAGCATTCTACGAACTATTCACAAAACAATGTAAAAACTGAAATGTGTCTTAAACTTGCTAATTGTTTTGATGTATATATTCGAAACCAAGACAGCTCCTTCCCAGTTTAATGATTAAAGTCATTAAGAATTAATTTAAATTCTAAATACGGATGTTTAAAGCTTAATATAAAATATTGAAAATATCAGGATTTTTAAATAATTTTCAAATAAACCTGTAGTTTTTTAAAAATGTACTGTTCGCAGTCATTAAGAACTGATTTGAATTCTAAATATGGATGTTTAAAGCTTAATACAAATAGTGAAAATATCAGGATTTTTAAATCATTCTCAAATAAATCTGTCGTTTTTTAAAAAAACAACTGGTAGAAAATCAACATTTTTAAGCAAGAAAAGCAAAAGTTATGAAATTAAAGTTGATTTATAATATTTTACATCTAATAAGAAAATGCATTCATGATAGGTAATTAGATGCTTAATATATTTTTAAATAGTAAAATTAGTAGATATTATCGAATAAATTATGAGCAATGTATGTTAGTACTCTCCCAAATAAGTTATGAGGACATAAAAATGTCCTCTTAATCACCCACACTGATTTTTTATACCAAGACAGCGTCTATATTATTATCATTAAAATTCAGGAAATGATCTTTGTGATCCAGGTTTTAGGGAAATCGTACTACGCGAAACCAGGACGGATAGATAGACACATAAATATAATGAATGAGGTATTTATAGTTTCTTACGTGATTATATAATTGTTTTATAGCTAATCTCTTTCAAAACTTGTATTCATTTAGAAATTAAATAATGTAAAGGTACATTAAACTTTACTATAAAAACTGGCAACAAACTGAAGTGAATAGGAGTAGATATTTAATATTTTGCTTAGCTGGTCCATTTTATGATTATTTGACACCTTTTTGTAGATTTTAAAGGTTATTTGTGAGATTCATTTATGGATGAGAAGGATTGTTAAAAAGTACTCACGAGCTCTCGTCTACTTTTATCCCTTTGAGCTTAGCATGCAGCAGCACGCATGTTTTCTGGTCAGTTGTATTAGCTGCTCTCCTTCTGTTCAGCTGCACCCCAGCTGGCAGGTCAGGGATGGATAGTCGGTTGGGCGACTTTCGATTGGCCAGCCCTGCCAACTCGGCTTCCCCGGCCGGGGTCAGGGAGTTCCTCGAGGAGGGTGCGGGGGTCACACATGGACTGAGTGACCGACGCCTGCAATGCCTACTTCCAGCGGCTCCGAGCATACTCGACTATCTGCAGAGAATGAAAGGAAAGGTTAAGTAAAAATGAAGGAAAATTAAGATGGAGATATTTGCATACTAATACTCTTACATAAATATAAGAATTTTTTTATTACTTTATAAATTGAACAAAGAAATTTCTTATTTCGCATTAGTAGAAACGAAAGAAAGTAAAATAGTGTAGAGACAAATCAGTGCGGTGGCGGTTATCCGAAGGGCGGAACCCGAGACCGATGGATCCGAAGCCCAGTACAATAACCATTAGACAAAAGTGATTCCCACGGTTCGGAGGCTGTTACTGGCTTATGTACATGATACCGCTACATTAGTAATTTAAATTTGGGTAAAGAATTATTTGTGGTTGTGTATAAGTATTACGATAAATGTTCCGAAAGTCAGTTTCATCGGGATTTTTTTTTTACTCTCGGAAACTCTACTGAAAAAAAAATTTAGTCGTGACATCATGATTTTGTACTCTTTTTCACCACCGACATTGAGTCATTTGTCGTGATGAACGAATATTTTGGAGGTTCTACAAGGAATTGTTGCACGGATTTTCTCCATCTCAACTCCGTATTGTAGGAATTTTTCTTCACTGTTAAACTTAGATTATTCCAGTTCATTAAGTTACATCATGCTCAATACTCTAGAAATGTAGAGCTGACCATTTCGACTTTTATTCTCGATATTCTGCCTGCTGTCATTGAACATGCAACACCAGGAACCAACCATTTGACGAGACAGGTCGTCTTGACCATGCATGGTCTGTACGTGTTCACTGATGTCGAACACTAGTTCTATGTGCAGTTTGTAACGGAAAATATTAGCCCCCCCCCTTGCAAAGTCATGTTTCGGGCCCCAAGCCGGACTTTACAAAGGATTGCAAAACCATAACTTGATGGTGTCAGTCAGACTTTGGGCCCCAGCGATGCTGGAGTGTACGTTACGCCACGGTCTAAGTGTCCATTCTCACTTGCATTGGTGACGACGTTGTCAGCACTCCTGTCTGCCATAGTGATTCATACTCAAATAAGCTCTGGCACCTGAGTCATTCTTCCACGCTGACTTTCCTTCGATAGTTTAATTAGAGCCGAATGTAGATTCTTACAGTAATTCTTTATTTCACCTAGTGAACTATCTTACCTCTGAAAAAAGAAGCCAGCCATCCTATACAGTGGTTAGTGACGCTGACTGTGCCGTTGGGCTTCGATTTGAATCCCGGAGAAGACGTGGCTGTTTGTAAATATATAGTGTTCTTGCGGCATGGGTTGGGTACTCTAAATAGCCGTCGAGTCCCAAGTCCTCTCGTGAGGTTAGTGCAAGTGGAAGAAAAGTGGGAGCCTTTTTACCACCGCCAGAGTACTCTCCCTTAAAATTGGGGTTGAACCTAGCCAAATCGTACTGTTACCTGTATAGTGCTCCCGGCTACGGCTACCGACAGGCGTACATCTATCCCTTCACAGGGATAAATTTCGAGGATCTTGATCTGACAGCGTCAGAGATATGGCATTAGTAACAACAACAACAAAAAAAAATCTTACTTTTGGAATAACTCTTGTAATATAGCTACTGTTTTAACCATCACTTTTTGCTTTGAAATAAGCTGTGACAAGTTTTATTTATTTATTTTTTTTTCACAATTTATTGCAACATGACAAACTCTAGCTGGATACTCTTTATCAGCATTTATATCTATGGTTCCCATGCAGTAGAACGTCGTTTATCCCAATCAATTGGGACCAAACACCGTTCGGATAACCGAAAACCGAATGCGATCCATGCAGTATATGTAACCGGACACAATACGAATATTGAAAATCATCACATGCGAAAAACGTGCTTGAAGAAAAAGCAAAATAGGAGCAAAATGTTGCAATTTTACCTTTATTGTGGAAAAATAATCACTTATTTTTCGCTGTACCATTGTACACCTTAGTCTTTTCGCTGCAAGGTTTCAAATTTTCTTGAGCAGCAGTAGTTGAGTAGGACAGCACTGTGATTGTTGTTTGTACCACCCCATAGCAGAATTGGGGGTAGAATTTTTATCGCCAGACAATGAGTCGCTTTTATCTGCAGTTCCCGTATCCCGTGGCGCGATTTAAAATACTTTAACCAACCAGTGCTAGCATTGAAATCAGCCGAACCACCTAATTTCTCGTTAAGTTCCAGAGCTTTTTCGCTCAACAGACGGCCCGATATTGGGTCCTCTTTGCTCCTCTTTTGTGAAACCCACAAGTAGAGTGCACAATAAAGAACAACATCGCTTGCTTCCCTCAAGGTCTTCTTTTTCTTTGAGCCATCTTCAGAGTCAAGTTTTGGAAACAAACTGACATATATTCCGCGCAGATGTTTACCAAATCGCACAACTGAAATTTCTCCAAATATCCCTGACCTTGGTTTTCCCGTCACTTTTGGCCTAACACGAAACAACTGTTGAGCATTTCACTATTCGAAAATGTATTCATATACAGTGCATGTAGTTGACGAAAAAAAAACTGATCCGGATATTGGACGCTCCGGATAATAAAGGTTCTACGATAATTCAATTCTGTGTGAAGAAGTATTATATCACTTATTATATACGGATGTTGCCTTTTTAAGAAGTTTTACAGAAACTAATATTCGAGAACAATTATAGAATTAAATAATTAATGACGTAATTCGTAAATATTTAAGAAATTTAAATTTTGCTTATATTTTTTTAAATTATTATCAGACATTAAATTTATAGCGTTTAGAGATAAAAATAAATATGAAATTAGTATTTTACATAGGTTAATGATACATCCAGAGAAATATTTTGGAAAAACATTTCCTGTATGTCGTGCAAGTTAAATGAAAAAGAATAAATAACTTTTTGGCATAGTTTCAGAAACTAAAATATTTTATTTTAATTGTTGTTAAAACAATTTTTTTTTGAATAATACATTAAGTATTTTTTTTATTTCCTTTCCATAAATACATATTTCTTCTAGAGATATTTGTAATTTAGTAATACAAACACTTGTTGACAAGGGCGTCAAGATGATTACTGTTACGCTGAGGCAATCATAAAAAAAATCTTATCAATGATTAAATACATTATTCCTTTTGAAGAAATTAATATAATATCTGCATAAAAAATACTTTAGAAAATTGAAATTATAATGTTATGATGATAATATTGCATTAAAAAAATCATAAATTTGAACAAATTTCTCTTAAGTGGTGCTGCCATCTATTGAGGGAATATAGAGCATTTTAAATAAAAAGTGGTACCCAATACTGTCAACCAAAACATTTACTTTATTTTTCTTGTATCGTATTGTAAACAATGGAATTAAAAGAGTTTTTTAGTGAATTTTAAATTACTCAAGATGCATATGAAACAACTTCTCTTTTTCTGAACATTCATATCGGAATACTTCGTCTTCGGTAGAACTTCAGTAATAACAAAAAGAAACAAATAGAATAATTTTAATTACATTTAAAAGAAAAAAAGTACAAAAATCTTCTTAACTACTAATATAGTTGTTATATTATTATGCTTAAAATGTTAATGCTGTATACATAGCAAAAATCTTTCAGAGTATAAATTTCCAATGTAATTTAAGTAAAGTAAACGTATAAAATAAAAACGTACAAAATTTTTTTTTAAAAAACATAAAGACAAAAAAAAAATTTAAGCAGTCTCAACAATTTGAGTAAAAGCATCGATAGGTGGCACAGAATGACCCCTCAGATTTCAGTAAAAAGAAGGGAAAAACAACATAAATAACATAATTTCGGTATAAATTTTTGTTCTCATAAATCATACATATTATAGGTGATAAAGTATACTTCTTCAAAACTAAAGTTATCGTAGAACTATCGACTAGTTAGTTGTTTTGCTTACTATTGGAATATTGAAGTATTAAAAATACCTCATCACATTAGAAATCATCAGATTAAATGGTTTTAAAAAAAGTTCTTTTATATGTGAAACAACATTTTGTTTAAATTTCTACGAGAGTCATCTAGTAATTTTGAGGAATAATTTGAGTAAACTCGCAGCAATGCTTTTTATTTGACAAAAATTACAAAGAAAATGTGTCTCTGAACTAAAATCACCCGCGGTCACTCGCGCCTGTTTTTGCTACCGTCGTTACTCGTGGGGTGTAGGGAACACCCAAGGGTGTAGCTACCGCTGTAATAGGCGTATTAACGATACGGGACCCCCAAGCTACAGGGGCTCCAACACGTGTAACTATAGTCCCACTAACAGGGTGCTCACATCTGAGAAACGGCCTCGAAGGAATTTTGATATAGGGCCCACTCAGAACTATCTACGCCATTGAGAACACCCCAAACTTTTAACACATGTATTTAATTATGAAAAAAAATTAAGTCAATTATGATACATATTTATAAAGTACAAGATGCTTTTTGCATTATACAAATTAAAGTTATTAAATTTATTGCATACAAATGAGACTAACATTAATTTAAATCGTGGTTCTGTTCATTGTTTTTGGAACACTGTTAGGCTTACCCTGTTGCTAGGGTGTACGGAACACCCCGCGCAAGTGATCGCGGGTTAAGTAGGATAAATCGGAACTTTTGTCACTATAATAAAAAAATGATTATTAACGTCGCTCTTTAAAACAACATAAGGAACGGACCTCATAATTTTGGACCGTGGTCAAATAACTAGAACGACACATGAGCTGGCATCCACTTCTGCAAACTACACCAAGCCTTTGATACAGGTTATAAGCTCGACAATCCTACTGCAGATTTAACATGCATCAGCCCTTTCTACACGACGGTTCTTCAATGGCACAGCACTCGAAACCCACGACATGCTGGCCACGAGTTCGTGACCATAATTACAAGGATACTACGATTCGTGTTGCCAAAACAATATTTCGCTAATATTCTTTTTTACCTTGGAATTAGACTCAGAATTTAAGAATTTTTTTTCCAAATATGCTCAAAAACATTTAAGTAAATTATCCTTTTTTCAATTCCTACTATTAACTCACACTCTCTATATATTTATTTATCTTGGTGGAATTTTCAATCGTTAATAAAAATACATTTTAAAGCGCTCCATTGAGCTGAAATTTTGCGTACATGATTATTTTGGATGACAATACACTAATTTAATCATAATTAATTAAATTTAATTACCACTTAATGTTGCGATTCTGTCATATGTACATATTTATATTAATTGTAACTATTTCATAAAAAGAAGCTAAAATAAATTTTTCTTTGTTGATCTAAGTAGGAATTGGCTTAATTTTTTTTTTATATATTACTTGTTTTTATTATGCTAGCACATTACTTGCGTTGCATAATTGTTGCATTCTACAAGGCCTACTGTTTCCAAGTATGAAAATATTAGAATAATTAAGCGTTTTATTGTAAGATATATACCGCATTTATATACTCGAATCAACGCCATCGATTCTAAGCTGCACCTCAAATTCCAAACAAGTTTTTGTTGAAAATGAAAAAATAGTGTAAAATGGTTTATCGATATACAATTTTGTGAAATTAAAATAAGTTTAAAAGAATAACTAATAATTATAGTTAACTAATATTAGTGAATAATTAGTTATTTTACCATTATTATAAATTTTTAAATACACGTACACGAGTTATTGCTCTAATTGCCCCTACCAATGAATTTTTTTTAATTCGATTCTAAGCTGCACCCGATTTTCAGTAGCTTTAGCATTGGAAAAAAGTGTGACTTAGATTCGAGTAAAGAGTGTGATACATGGTAAGGATTATTTTTTTAATAGATGCCAAACACCACAGTTAACGAAATCTAATCCATTTCACTAAATTTTGTCATATGCTATTGTTTTATATTTGTTTTATTAAATATAATTTTTCAAATGTTCTAAGTTAATTTCTTTCAACCTTGTGCTTTTTTCATATAATTTGAAGCATTTCTATGTCAGGTTTTATTATCTTTTTTTTACATAAAAAGACTGAAGGAAGGAAGGTTCGTTCTGGGTACCTTCCGTTCCGAACTCGAATACTTTACCGATCACGTCAAAACGATCGTCTTCGCGTGATGTTGGTACCAGTTGATATAGATATCACATCACCACATACTCCCTTGCCAGTGTTTCGACGAATAGGCGAACGAACGATATCATATTCGTGGCGAGCATGTAAACAGTTGCGTCACTTGGTGGGTTGCGTCATTCGTGCGTGACGGCGTGAGAATGGGGTCATTTGTGTGACGGTTTAATTGCGTCATTTGTGTGAGAAGACTTTGAGAAGTAACGGCTAATTTGCGTCAATGTTTGACGGCTTGGTTGCTTTTGCGGTGGATAGATGGCGCCACGACTGCGGCATGTAAAGGGTGCGGTTCTTTTGCACGGCCAGGGTCACCAATGAAGGAAGGAAGGTTCGTTCTGGGTACCTTCCGTTCCGAACTCGAGTACTTTACCGATCACGCCAAAGCGATCGTCTTCGCGTGATTTTGGTAGCAGTTCATATAGATATCACACCGCCACAAGACGAAATCATGTTAAGTGCTGGCCCGATGAACTATCTCATTGTACTCGATGTTACAAAAAACGATTGGAATTGCACATTTTCAGTGAAACAAACACAAATAAATATTTTTTTAGGTTGGAGAAGACCATTTATATGATTGAATACAGACAAGTAGTAGCAACAATGAAGCACACTTTCTTGATATACATATCAAATTAAAAGATATTGTTATAATTACTAATATTTATGATAAAAGAGAAGAGAATTTAATTTCAATATTATAAAAGTTCCTCATTGGGAGAGTAATGTACATGTTTCTATATTCAGAAATATTGTTATTAATTATATACAACGCAATCAATTTATAGTTTCGAAAAAATCAAAAAATAAATAACTGTAATTATTTTACTAAATATTCCTAAATCAGAAATACCCAATTATTTTTATTAATAGCTATTTTAATTAGAAAATTCTAAATAGTAAGGATTAAAATTCCTTAGAATAATAACAGTTTATTACTATAAATTTATCATTTTTCCTAGTTATAGTTACCTCAATATTTTAATATTAGATAAAATTTCTTCTTATTATTTAATTCATATATAACCTTAGTGTCACTAAAGTTATGGTAGTTTGTAAACTCTCTTTTTAATTTTTTATTTATATTCTTTTCATATTTTTGTTAAGTGCTACATTTCAGCCATTCACATGCTTTGAATTTACATTTCTGTCTAGAATTTTGGCAATAACTAATTTATTGCACTGAGATTTAGCGCGAGCTCTACATTTTTAAGTGCAATTTTTAGGTAAGTTACTTCTATCTTGTAATGAATTTAGACATTCCTATTCAATAGGTTTTCTCAGTATTATTAACATAAAAGGGGAAGTTTGGCTCGACAAAAAACATGTTCAAACCCACTTTTTGTAAAAATTAATTCTTATATATAAGCTGTCCTAAGTCAGCAATGTTTATAATACTGCCGCATCCATTTTTTAAATTTCGATTGCTCATGTGTCCTTCAATGTGTGGTTTTCTTACTATGTCTGTGTTTTTCAGTTTTGGTTGATGGATGTTCATCTCTCTTTAGTAGAAAATTAGACTACATTTATATATATATATATATATGAACTTTGGTTTTTAGAATAGTTTGAATAACAATTTTTTTAAAATTTAAATTCAGAACAAATGTCTAAGTAAAAAACATAATTAAACATATACTTATATAATCAAAGATTCTAATTTTTAAATTAACAAAAATGCGCTTTATTTTTGTTGAGCTGAACAACTATACTTTTAAGAATACATTTCAAAGAGGAAAAACACTTAGATTAGCAATTAGAGAGAGAGAGAGAATAATTTTAAACTTTAAATATCATCATTATGACATACATGATGAAAGTAATCATCATGCCAAAAATAGATATATATTTATACAGGGTGTCACGAAACTCAATTTCAAGTGGTAGAGCAGGAGAGGGGATAGTAACAGTTATGAGGGGTGGGGGGAATCTATTCACTTGATTAAATGTTGCTGTTGTTTTAACTAAATGGGTTATCTTTTGAATTAACTTGCCTAGGATAGTATGTAATCTTTTTTTTTTGGTGAGCTAAAGTTAAGTGTTATCCTTTTCTCAAACTGAGTCAAACTTTCTTAATTTTAACTAAACCAGAATTGTCCGATTTGTAACTGCGATTAATAGAATGGCAGTGTAAGATTATATTAGTGAAAAAACTATTGTAAAAAGGGAAATGTGTGGTCACCGTACCTAAAGGTGTGATAGAGGATGTCCATTTCCCATATTTTCAAAAATAATAATTATTATCATGTTATCAAATGATATAAAAAAAATTTCTATCTTTTCCAGCACTGATATGACCCTTCTCCCTTCTCTTCGTGCCCTCTTGACGTCGAGTTTCGATTCACCTTGTAGAATGAAAATGAAAAAAAAAGCCTATATTGCTCACTAACCCCTTAACGCCCCGTGTCTGGCAGGGCAAAAGTCACCGGCAAATTTACACATGCCAGTGTCTCACACGGGCGATCTTGTATTTCGAGTTGTTTTATTTCTAACGCCATCTGAGATCCATTCTGGTAAAAATAGATAGGTTATAATATAATTAATAAAAGAATTAATTAATTATAATCCATTCCTCTCCCCCACACACAACTGAGGTTACAAAAAATAATTATGTTTATGTTTTCCTTTTCTTTCAAAAGAGATATGGTATTTAGACAAAAGGCCGTTCATTTAAAAAATATTTTAGCACATTCTTTTAAAAAAGAATAACACAATATAATTTTAAAATTCAATAAAATATACGAAGTTATAACATGAACACAAACTAGTAACAAATTAAATACTGATATAATCGAACCTCAATTCTTTCTCTATGTTTTGAATGAACTTAAATGAAATCTCAATTAATATTAATGCCTAAAATTTCTTAAACTATAGCAGTATTGCACAAAAACAAAATTTGCCCCCATAAAATAAAAGAAATTTTTTTCAACAAAGAAATGCAAATCTTATAGGATTACTCATTTTTCATTGCAATATAAAATTAAATCAATAAAGCCATGCAAATGATTAAGCAATAACTTGTCATATTGAAAAATGAAATTCACTGAGTAAGTCCCTGTAAATTTTACTCAACTCTGGCTTTTTCATTAAAAAATAAAATTTAATCTATAAGGTCCTGTGAAATTCAACCAATGAGTTCAATTCATAACAGTCACGTGATAAAGAAAACTCGTGTTCTCCATTGAATTCATAATACACATTAAACTAATGAGTTCTATTTGAGAAAATTACATAAACTTTCAAATTTCATCATTGCATGAAGAAATTTTTTATATCATAACAAAAATTCTTCAAAAAGATTTTAAAATTAAAAAAAAAAAAAATGAATGTGCATACATTTAAATAAAATACATTTTGTATACATGTGCACCTCTTTTAGGAGCAAGTTTCTACAGAGATCAAAAGTTGGCAACAACGAAGCGCATGTGAACTGATAATCTAAAAACACATGATTGCTTTTATCGCGTGTTATGACATCACATGAGTTTTTGAACTGATTGGCTAGAAACACGGGGTTATCATTATCATGTGATTATGACGTCACGTGAACTTAAACTATTGACTTAATTCATGTGACGTCATGGTAGCATGATAGCTGCAATCCTGTGTTTCCAATCAGTCAGCTCATGTGCTTTTCTGTTGCCAACTTTTGCTTTTTATAGCAATTGTCTTTTAAAAAGTATATATTTGTAAACAATAATAAATATCATCCTTCCATCCTCAGTGGCTCGACAGCTCAAGGTGGGCCTTGGCTTTCTTAAGAAGCCTTTTCCAACCCAGCCTTCTTCCTGCTAAGGTTTTCCGATGCCTAGTTCTCAAAACTGGGAGATCTTTTTCTAGCCCATCAATCCATCTAAGATTTGGCTTGCGCTTTCTTCGTGTGTCAATTGGTTGAGCATTGAATACTTTTTAGTGATGCGGTCTTCGTTCATTTTAACAACGTGGCTTGCCCATTTAATTCGTTGTACTCTGATGAAGTTAACGATGTTAGATTCTTTATAAGAGAGATAGAATTCTAAATTTTATCTTCTTCGCCACGTGCCTTTTTCTTGAATTCTTCCAAAAATAAATCTTAAAATCTTCCTTACGTAGATACTTATGTTCTCAACTGTTCGAGACATGGACCAAGTATCACAAGAATAAGTTAATAGTGATCTTAAAATACTTTTATACAATAGAATCTTTGTTTTTTTTTTTGGATTAAATTACATTTCGAGCATTTTCGTTTTCCATTAAGATATCTATTTTAGTCATAATAATTCTCTTTTGGATTTCAGTAGTATAGTCATTCCTATTGTAAATTTCAGAACCTAAATAAGTGGAACTGTCAAAAACTTCAAAATTATACTCTTGAATTTTAAAGGGGGAATGATTAAAACATGATTTAGTGCAATGCATGCATTTGGTTTTATTGTCATTAATTCTCAATCCCAACGACAATTGTGGCGGATATCTACTCTATGAAAGAAACATGCTTGCCAAGTTTCAAATCTGTTGGTCTGAAACAGGCGTGTCCAACCCAAATGACCTTGCGGGCCCCTTCAGAAGAACATTATAATCTCGCGGGCCGCACATAAAAATATGTACATTAATATCATATTTGGAAACAAAAAACATTTATATTGGAGTGAAAATTTAAAACAAAATGAATTATTATTATTCTTTTCATTATTTTTCATGTATACAGACATAGGTAATTTAATAATGTTTATATAACATAAAAATATAATGATCAAATAATGTTTAAAATATTACAGTTGCCATTTCCTTGAAAATTACAGAGAGAGTTCCTTTTGAAATGATCTTTCGTTACACATTGTTGAAATTTGATTGTACTGTCATTCTCAAACGATTAAGTATACATTGTCCTTTATCTTAACCGCCCTGAATATATATATTTTTTTAACTTTAAAAAACATCTTTGAATGCCTCTTGCTTTTTGAGGAAAACCAAACGGAAAATGAGAAGAAGAAACGAAAGTCGCACACACAGAGAATCATGTACCATCCTTAGTAAAGGATATGCATAATGCAATTCAAAATTTATTTAAAAAAATAATTTATTATAGTAAAATCAAACACAACTGTTTGATAAAATATAAATCTATTTTAATCTAAAGGACGTTTCTATTATCAAAAAGGATTTATTTTAAAACAAGAACATGTAACAGGCAAATACATTGTAGATTTAAATATATATATATATATATATATATATATATATATATAAATTTCTCCTTAAATAAATTTCAACATGAAAACACTTTAAAAACCTGATATTTAAAATTTTTTTAAAGAGTCGGCAGGCCGCAACTTACGTACTGGCGGGACACATGCGGCCCACGTGTTCGACACTCCTGTGGTCTAAAATATAGTTCAAAAAGGGAATGATTATCTATAACGTTACTTAACACCACACAATCCCCTCCCCTTGTATTTCGGTTTTCGCAAAATTCTCTCTTAGCGGATCTCTACTCCAAAGAGACCGCGTTAGCCTAGTGGTCAAGGTAACGGACTCATAGCCGGCGTGCCATGAGTTTGAGCCTAGTACCTCTGAAAACCCTCCGTGTAGGGGAGCGATTCATTTTAAATCTGTCGAGGGCTCAAACGTCTTTCCGTTGGTGTGGTAGTTAGGAGAGGGGGGGGTGTGCCACCTTAGGTGCTGTCCTCGTCACTTGTCCATAGTTCTAAATTACGAGGTCCGTTTTCAAATGCCTTCGAGTAGCTGAACAGTGGGACGTTAATATATTTTTTTTATTTCTAATGGGCTGCGGATTGGTGATTAACCATTGAAGACCTAGTACATTGCTCGGAAGCTGGTATCATCTCTTTAGTGCGGCACCCTTTAGGCGGATACCAATCACTGCAGGTAATTTTGACGTTCAAATTCCTTCCTAGAGGGAGGCACCTGAGCTCTGACGATGCAAACCTGTATTAATATTTAATTTTACCGAGAACACCCAAGCCAAACAGACACTCAAGGGATCCTTTACATGTCATATAATCATACATCATGGCCGTTTTCGATTTTTTTGCCTCATGCAAATCCACCGACTTGGGCCGGGTTCGAACCCACAAACTTGAATGCAGAAGGCCAGTGACAAATCAATCACGCCACCTACCCGGCACGACGTGAACATTCACTCATTCATTTACCCATCCTGAGGGCTATTGTCTCAATAAATAACATAGGTAAAAGCAAAATATACTTGATTTAAAAATACATTTCATAGTTTTTTTTAACAATTTGAAAACAGTTTTGCAAGACTCCTAACTCGTGAACATGTTTTCCCTATTATCAAATTTGAAATTTCATCTAAATTTTAAAAGCAGCACAAAAAAAAGTAAAAGTCCAATGACATTTTTCAATTCATTGGAAAACACGTAATAGCATTTAACCTATGATCGTCCTAAATTCGTCCAATTACAAATTTTTTGTCAACTTTGTAGTTGACAATGTTCTTTTATTTTAATCAAGTAATAGAGGAGACAATCACATAATTCTCACAAACATCGTTATTATATATCGCGTGACGGGGCTCGTTTATTAGCAAGGAGAAACACATATCACATACAAATCATTTCCTTTTCACCTCAGTTCCATCGAATGATTACCCGAAGAGCAGTAAACGTCCCTCAACAACACGACAAGAATATCCTTCCATTTATAACATCCAATAAATCCTCCTCTCAGAGGAAGAACCCTAAAAATATACCTCATCGCATCAATAAACTTACATCATTTGATTAAAAACCACCAAAAAAGTAATTTATTGTAATGAGCAAATATTACCTCTAGGGCTCTTTTTTAGTCCATCTCGCCTCCTCGTACTTGTGTAGAGAGCTAAAATAACTCATAAATTGCTCTGTACTTAAGATTTTATGTGACGTGATATTTTGTAGGAGAGGTGTAATTAAGCAACAGGACTTCACCATGTCCTGGTGTGTAGGGGGTGCAAAAAGGTCAACGCCCAGTTGAAGGTAATTGGGCTTCTGAGAAGCCACACGCTAGGCGTGGGTACATTAAATGCAACATGGAAAGCCATGCCTGTCTAATACTAATGCGCGAGATAAGCGCACGATACTTCGGAGTCACTTAAATATACTCAGATGAATATGCGAGTGAAATGCTAGAATATGATAGTTTCTAACATATTGAATATATTGTAGAGTCTGGAATATAGTCTAAGCTGCTTTTCAAACTCGTTTCTCTCTAAGGGGGTCTCAGGATTGTTAACTTCGTCTCGGAGGCTGAAAATATAAACAGCTTACAAATAGATATAATTCTTCGAAATTAGAATCAAATAATTCAAATCCTTTATACATTATGTATAAAAGAATAGGACTTCACACAAAAGGTGTAAAATGTTTAAAATATAATCATAAATTAAAAAATTATATGCATATGAAAATAGGAAAAACATTTCTGTAAGAAATATTAATTAGGTTTTACGTTGTGCATCACATTTTCTAAAATAGTCGCTCTAACTATTAGCAATAAAATGATTTATAAAGTTG
This sequence comes from Trichonephila inaurata madagascariensis, assembly GCA_019973955.1. Classification (NCBI taxonomy): domain Eukaryota; kingdom Metazoa; phylum Arthropoda; class Arachnida; order Araneae; family Nephilidae; genus Trichonephila; species Trichonephila inaurata. The sequence continues at coordinate 39,380 of BMAV01021637.1, forward strand.
CATGTATTCCTATTATAATTTAACTGTTTAATAATAAATTTACTTTAAAAAAAATTAAAAATTACATTTTAAAATGTTTTTGTAAAATTTCAATATTTTGAAATACAAAAGATGTATATACTACTAAAATTTGGTAGGGTTTAAACAGTATCGTACACTTTATAACTGTAAAGTGCCGGCTGGGTGGCGTGGTTGGTTTGTTGCTGGCCTTCTGCCCCCAACGTTGCGGGTTCGCCCCAGGACCAAGGCGGTGGATTTTCATGATGCAGAAAATCGACAGCAGCCATGTCGTATGACTATACGGCATCTTAAAGATCCCTAGCTGATGCTCTAGGCAAATTAAATCCTAGTACAGGTATGCATAGTCAGAGCTCAGGTGCCTCCCGCTAGGGAGGAAACAGGGCGTCAAAAGTACCTGCGGCGATTGGTATCCGCATATATGGCGCCGCACTAAAAAGAGATACCTGCTTTTGGTGAATGTACTAAGTAGATTGATGAGCTATATTAATAACTGTTCATAATCTGCTATTAGAAAAAAAACTCTATAAAGTTTTATAAATCTAAGGTTACTATTTTAGAAAATAGCATGTGCAACGTAAAATATATTTAATATTTATTACAGAAATGTTTCGTAAATTCAAATGCTTATAATTTTCAAAATAATGATTATATTTTAAACAAAGGCTTATAATTTTTAAAATTATGATTATATTTTAAACATATTGTACTTTTTTGAAACTTTATTCCTTTATAAATAATGGGCAAAAGATTCGAATCATTTTAATTTCAAAGAATTATATCTATTTTAAAAAATGGGTTGTATTTTCACTCTTTGATACGAAGTTAACACCCCTAAGATTTCGAAACAATATGCTTCTAACAATGCTTCACGTGTAAAATTTTTTAAAATATTTTTAATAAAAATTAAATAATATCTGACTTTCTAATCAAGAGTATTATTGCTTTTAAACACTGACACTTTTATTTAGATCTCAACGTCACACTGTTCAGCTAAACCAGAGCTTTTGGCGACGGACCTCGTAATTTTGAACCATTGTCAAGTGACGAGGACGACATCTGAGCTGGCACCCCTCTCCTAACTACACCGCCCCATCCAACGTTAGGACGTTTGAGCTCTCGACAGATTTAACGTGCATCGCTCCCCTACACGGCGGGTCTTTAGTGGTACTGGGCTCGAATTCATGACATGGCTGCCATGATCCCATACCTTGAACACTGGGCTATCGTAGCCCCCTCAAAAGTCGGGAAAGAAGCAGAAAAATATTGATTGATTATAATGATTAAAAAAAAAGCTATTCCTACTTAGTCAACAATTTTTTTTATAATTTTAGTTACTTTTTATTAAATAATCACAATTAATATAAATAGATACATACATATGACAGAATCACAATATTAAGGGGCAAAACATATTTTTCTAAAATTGTCATTAAAAACGTTTTTACCTCATTAAATTTGTAATAACATTTTTTAATAAAAAATGGAATATAATAGGCAAGAATTATTTTTAAAACCAATGTAAAAGAAATACTGGGGTTTAACTAGCATATGATTTATTCAGGTTAAGTTAAATCTTCACAAAAACTTTAACAAAAGGTCTTTTATCCAGTGGTGCTGCCATCTACACGAATAACATCTACTGAAATATATCTCTTAAACAGCAGCAATTAAATAAATAAAATATATATATATATATATATATATATATATATAAATGCATTAATATTTGAAAAACTATATTAACATCAAGTGTGTCATTCTCTACAAGTTTAAAAAATGTATTTGTGAACTTTAGTGGATGAACAAAAAGTATTTTATTAACGTTTGAAAAATTTGAACTATATATAGGGTGTGAACTAATAGCAAGAATTTGAAAAACATCGACGTTTTGAAAACAAAACTTTTCCACAATTTGTTTGTGGTCATGGTAGACTAGTGGTTATGGTCATGAACTCGCGGACGGCGGGTCACGGGCTCGAGTCCGGATATAACTGAGAACCCACCGTATAGAGAAGGCCGATGCGCGTTAAATTGCACAGTGTCCTTCCGTTATTGTGGTGTGGTAATTAAGAGAGGGTAGAGTGCCGGCTCAGGTATCGTTCTCTTCCTTTGATCGAAACTCAAATTCACGCTTTATAATGCTACTTATGAAACTAATATGGTGTCCTCTGATGTTATTGTTAGGTTGCCACAGCATCTTACAAAAAACGTAATGACTGAGTGAGAGTGTATGTTATATTAACTTTGTACTCTAAAACAACACGAGAGCTAGTGGCCATGATCCTCTTGTGGACAATGGTCAAATGACAAAGACGACATCCGCGCTAACATCCCCTCTCTAAACTTCCTTACCACCCCAACGGGAAGACTTTTAACGTGCATCAGCATCTCAACACAATAAGTTCTCAGTAGCATCGGGACTTGAACCCGCAACTTTAAAAACGTCGGCCATAGGTTCGTGACTATGACCACTAATCTATCGCGGCCAGTTGTTAGAGAATAGCTGTGAAAGTTCCTAAACAGTAATGACTTTATTTCAACTACAGTATAACCTGTTTTTGTGTGGTAGGTATGGACCGCATAAAAATTATGCAAAAATATTTCATAAATACTTATAACTAACAACTTTGTTGACATACTACAGATTTTTTTTATGCGGTGGGGAAAGGAACCGCATAAAAAATGTTGTCCTTAAAAAATATGTCAATTACGAAATTTATAAGAAAGTACTTTGAGATAATATAAATAATTATAAAAATTACACTTGGAAGCATTTTAAAAAGATTTAATTTCTCATTGTATGCATGAGACGTTTTCACAAAATGCACATACATAATTCAATGCTATTCATCGTAATCCCAAGCGCGCATCTTCCTGTGATGAATTAGTTTAAAATCGCTTTCGTCACTTGAAGGTACAATTTCAATTGATTTATTTTTTTGCACCATAAAGTATCTGTTAAGTTTTTGCGACGACGGTCTGTTGATCATTTGGTTATGAAAGTCAAGATAACCAGATATGCATGATCGAAGCTCATTTTGGAATTTCAAACTCCTTTTGTGTGTGTGTGTGTGTGGAATCGGTATCTATTTTAAGAAAAATGCTTTTCCGATTTATTGGAAAGCTGGACCCCTGCGTGTATTTTATCCGCTCTCAAAGAATTCAGTTTTTCTTGTTCGCCTTCATAATCTATATACCGTAAAATCCGGCGTATAACGTGCACCGTTGTATAACGCGCACCTATACTTTAGAGCTGCATTTTTTAATTTTTTAGTATGTTCGCCGTATAACACGTCGTACCCCTTTTATTTACGGAAAAATCTGAAATGTTATACAATGCTCTTATATTTTGAAGACATTTATATGAGGTAATATCCCAGACTTTTGAAAAAATAGTGTACTTCTAGAACTATAACTCTTTTTTTTTAGATCATAAGGCATGCCATTTCTTTTAAATAAACGGTATTTAAATATGTGTAGAAGTAATTTTTTTATGCTCATTTCTTTTGTTATTTTTAAAGCTATCATTTTTATACTCGGCGTATAACACGCGCCCTTAAGTTTCGATCTTGTTTTTTGTGTCAAAAGTTCGCGTTACACGCCGGATTTTACAGTATGTCACTTCTATATACGTATATGAGTATAATATATAATCTCTATATGTCATTATATATGTCTATGATTATTGATTATGTTATTGGCAGTGAGAGTTTCGTCTTCAATCCAGTGCGTGCTGCTAGTGCGTTGACAGAAAGCAATTGAACGTGCACTGTCGAGAGACGGTTATAACCAGAGCGTTTTGAAGTGTATACATGTACATTGATAGACATTACACTGGTGGCACTGAGATGTTATAATTCTTTTTTTTAAAATTTTGTCCAAGTTTCAAATGCGTATTTGTTCGTATTTATTAATTCTTCATTATTAAAAACATGGTTTGCTATTCTATTTGTTATGAATTAATTCGATATTGATTTGTTACATAATAATTCTTTTTCTCGTATTTCAGCCAAGTTTCAACTGCGCATTACATTGGTGGCAAAGCCGTTGAAATTCATTTCCCGTATAAAAAAAGTTCGCTAAAAAAATCGCGCAAAATAAAATCGCATAAAAAAAGGACCGCAGAAAAAAAGGTTCTACTGTACTTGCAAGTTTCTAAACAGGATTCACAGTACGAAGAACTCCACTTCTTTATTAGATTAAAGACTGGGAATTTACGATTCTGTGTTGGCTGGCATCCATATTAGTTCTGGCGAGTGAGTGAGTGAATATTAACGTCGCTCTGTTCAGCTACACAAGGGCTTTTGGCGACGGACCTCGTAATTTTAAACCATAGTCAAGTGACGAGGACGACACCTTAGCTGGTACCCTTCTCTCCTAAATACCACACCCACCAACGGGAGGACGTTTGAGCTCTCGACAGATTTAACTTTCATCTCTCCCCTACACGGCGGGTCTTTAGTGGTACTGGGCTTGAACTTCTGACATGTCTGTCATGATCCGATACCTTAACCACTGGGCTACCGCAGCCTTTTGTTAGTTTTGGTAGATAAGCGAATTTTAGTTTGTCATATCTTAGTCGCAGGAGCAAGTATCCCTTCCATAAGTAAAATTATTTGATTAAAATTAATAAGATTAATTAAATTGAGATTAATTCATTCTTGTAATTGTGACTTCTTAGGGGTATGGCACCTACAGCTAAGTTGGGCTCGATTATAGATTTCACAGGAATTTAATCTGCAAAGTCATGTGTTACAATCTTCAGTTCATTAACATAACAAAACTAATACCCATAAAGAAACTGTTGCTCTTTAAACTTATATAACGCTCGAAATTTCAAAAAGTATCATATATTTAAGAATAATTTTTTAACCTTTCGCAACATATACCCTCTAATAAATTGTTTAATGCACTTGTTATTTAATATTTCATCAATTGGATGAAACCACCATGATGAAACCCACGTAATTTTTTTTAATGTTATTGACATTATATTTGACTAGCAGATTCTCTGTCGTGAAACTAAACCCAACACGAGGAGGGATTGATGAGCATTAAATTTGCCGAGGATGAAAGTCCACTCTTGGAGTGGTGTGGATGTTTAGAGAGTGTTAGCTCAGGTGTTATCCTCGTTATGTGGGAGGTGTTAAATATTGGGAAGCTCGTCGCCAATAGCAGTCGTGCCGCCTCCACCTGAGATAAGAATCAAACAATCGATTATTCAATGTCATGATTGAGTGAGTTTTTATTAACGTTGCTCTATAAAGTAAAATGAGGACTAAGACCCGTATTTGCATTGGACCACATACATTTCAACCACGGCCAAGTGATGAGGACGACACCTTGTAATACCCCTTGACCCAGGGTACCATCTCTTCCTCTACGTGACCTAGATTTGTAGGAGAAAATGATTGATCACTCGAGTTAGTGATAATCAACTAATTTATTATCATAACAATTTTTTGATCCAAACAACACAAGTCTTACTGTAGGGATGTAATCAGGAGTGATATAAAGTAATTCTACATTCTAAGAAAATGGTGCTTGAAACCCTAACCATTATCTTTATGAGAAGCTATCCTAAGAATCTTTATCTACCTTAGATTCCTTAACACATTAAAGCCCGTTCTATAATTACGCTTCTACATTTAATGTCTTACCAACAGCTCAAGGCGATCTGCATCTCAGCTTTCTTTCTCCTTCCATTCTATTTTACCATTCTACCACGCGAATACTGAAGTTCTATTGTATATGTATTAACTAATCTACATATCGCGGTTTCTACTTGAGAGGATTGGATATGAAATAATGCCATTCTGGCCCCAAAGATTTCCAAGATGATTAGTGGGAAAATCCGATAAAGCCCCTTCACAACCTAAGATGTCAACTCTCCCTCTCAGAGTTCCCATACCCCGTCTACGGAAGGTCTTTAAAATTCAACAGATTTAAGTGCATCAGTCCCTCTACATGGTGGATCTTCGTGGCATTAGGGATCAAACTCATGATATTCTGGTGTCACGAGTTAATGATCATGACTGAGAAGCTATCAATGTCACTCTCTGTCATGATAAATAAATCCGACACGTGGAAAGGGTAATACATATTAAACCTTCCGCTGATCAAGGTTCTCACGATGAGGTGTTGTGAGAGCTTGGACAGTATAGTGAAGCGCCATCTAAGATATCATTCTCGTTAAGTGGCCAAAACTACAAATTACGAGGTCCATTGCAAATAGCCGTTGCGTTACTGTCGAGCATGACGCTTGTTAAGCAACTGATCCATAAATCAGTAAAAATAAGTGAGTCACAATTATTCTGATCCTTAAAAATTACCCCCCCATCTATACATCTAAGAAGATAAAACATATTATTTTTTACACTAATAATACATTCAAATACCAGTTTTTCCAGATTGCACATTTAAATCTAAGTTCTAACTCAGTGGTTCTCAAACTTACAGTACTTGCGACCCAATATTCAAACATAATTTTCATCGCCCCCCCCCGCCATGAAAGGAGCATTTTTTGAATTCAATAATACGATACTGTGATATTAAATCTACAATAAGATTTAAATCTCTTAAATTCCACCCGCGCATATAAACTTCTTGCTCAGCTAAAACGTTCTTTTCCCCGGACGTATATATACGTCTGTCTAAAGTACGATCTTTTCTCTGTGCACTTCTAATATTCCGCAGGCTTAGGAATACAATAAAAGGTCAGTGTTTTCGAAGGAGGTACTTATTTCAGAGGATTTGCTTATTTTTATTCCCTCCCCCCCGATACATCATATAAGCATGCTTACGTGAAAAATGGTGGCATTGGGGAGTGAATCCCATAACTTTTAATCAGCAGTTAAGGGATTCATTATAAACTGCACAAATTATCAGGATAAGTATTAATTTTTGTATACAGTTTTGTATGACACAACCGTGAGACCACAGGTAATTGTTACTTGTACTTAACTTAGCATTGTAAAATTAATTATGAAATACACTCACTTCCAAACGTTAAGCATGAAGATGTAAAATGCAAAGAAATCAACAAATACTGCTCTGGTTGACACAAAATTTGGCAGTAACGTAGCATATATATATTTATACATAAAACAAAATCAATACTTATATACAGAAGTGAAACCAATATTAAATTTTTGTAAGTTATCAGATAATACCATACTGGAGATTTAAACAGAATTATGTATAAAGTGAAAATAAATAGCATAAAATGAAAAAAAGGACATTAATAGGGTATGAGATCCCCGTCATCTGTATGCAAAATTTACACCTTCTGACCATGCTTTCAATTACGTGGTCAACCACCGCAGAATTGAGCAATCGCCATTCTTCTTGTAGAGCAGTTTCCAGCTCAATAAGAGTGGCTGGAGGTGGGAAACGTGAAGATACAACACGTCCGATAGCATCCCAAAGATTTTCAATGGGATTAAGGTCGGGCGAATATGCTGGCCAAGCCATACGCTCAATCCCTTCACTCTCCAGGTAGTCATCGACGATGTCAGCTCTATGGGGACGTGAATTATCGTCCATTAAATCGAAAGTAGGGCCAGCTGCAGCAGAGTACAAACTCACAATGGGTTCTAGGACTTCATCTCGATACCGGACAGCCGTCACAGTACCCCGTTTAAAGATGTGCAGGTCGGTGCGGTATCCTAATGAAATCCCTGCCCACACCATAATGCTTCCGCCTCGGAATGTGGGATGTTCGGTGATGTTTTGGGGCTGATTGCGTGTTCCTTGTTTACGGTATATCCTTATACACTTGCCATCTGGCTCCAGAGCAAATCTTGAGTCATCAGTAAACATGACAGTCCCCCAGTCAGACACAGTCCAATTGCCATGTTCCCGGCACCACTTTAATCGTGCCCCTCTTGATTGGACGGATAGAGGAACACAAACTCGAGGTACTCGGGCATACAGTCCATTCATATGTAATCTTCGGCGTACAGTAGCTGCAGATATAGCCTTACCAATGGACGCTGTAACCATAGATGTCACACGTGTGGAGATCGCTCTGCGATTCCGCTTGGCTACAATAGCAATATATAGATCTTTCTCGTAGGTTGTAACCCTTGGGCGACCGCCTACGGGATTTCGGACAACTGTCTGTGTGGTTTGGAATTGTTTCCATAAACGTGAATTTACAGAATGATGAACGCCGAAGAAAAGAGCAGCATCTGTGATCGACTGTCCTGCTTCAATGCTCCCCACAGTACGCCAGCACTCAGAATCTTCCATTTGTTTTTTGGAAGTCTTAGAAACACGTATGTCTTGAAAACAAATTGTGCGAAAGTTTTAAACACCTTCTATCAGCACTTACAATCTTCTGTAACCCGTCATAAAGCTGACTTCTTATAAGACTGCCTTTTTTGCATATTTCTTGACATGAAAGCGCGATTGGCTGTTACCTAACATATTTGCATACTTCCATCTACCTCTGCAGTGAATTGGACCCTCTTCAATTCTGATTCTTCCGTGCTTAACTTTTGGAAGTGACTTGGAAATACTTCTATAAGTGTATTATATCAATGTAAATGTGTATTCTATTTTTGATTATGTTAGAATGTATTTTTTTGATTGTTTACTTTCAGAAAATTAGTAACTTTTTTTAAAAATAATATTCTGTTTTCAACTTTCTAATATGCTTGCCCACCCTTGTAGAGTTACCACGCCCCTAAAGGGGGCACGCCCCACAGTTTGAGAAACGCTGCTCTAATTTTTGCACCCATAAAGAAGAATGCCAAAACCAGTAGCTCGCACACTTCGCACACAAATACCAAGTAACGGAACTAAATCCTTCCGATTTTATTTCTAACTTACCTTTCCCGCCACTCCATTAATGAATGTCGAAATCGAAGCTTCTTCATTAATACTTGAAAACTCGGAACGCGCGGCGCTTGGCTGATTCGCTAAATCAGTCACTGATGAAGGATTAACATCCGTCGTCGATTGGTGCCACATCATTACTCAACTTCTAATCCCCTCTTTGATGGGGAGAGACACCTTTCGCATAAACACCCTAAATTGGTATGGACCACCACTTTGTCTTTGTTTAGGTTGCTTACCTTTGATCTTTTTTTTACTCTCCGCCGCCAAGGACTTGATTTTCAAAGGATAAGCTGTCTGCTTAGAGAGGCGGTAGTTAAATTTTGAGTAGATTAATTTTTCTCCTACTTAATGCTTTGACAGTTGAAGGCTTAAAACTGCAAACATTTGTTGAATACAGTAAAACCGGTTATTTTGCGGTAGCCGGTTATAGGAACCGCATAAAAAGAAACCGCATAAAAAAATATTCGAAAAGTACATAAATTCTTACATACAACAAACAACAGCGAGATATTACAAAATAAATTTTTATGCCATGGAGACGTACCGTATAAAAAAGTTACACTCAGAAAATACAATAATTACTTACGAAATTTACGAGAAAGTACTTCCATAACAAAATAAATTATTAAATTACGCATGGAAACATTTTGAAAATATTAGAAGACTTAATAACAAATGAGAACAGCTTCATGAAGTGTATATGAGTACATTGATAGAAAGAGAGAAAAAAATTATAGTGGCGCCAAAACCGTTGAAGTTCATACATCGCATAAAAAAAGATTGTACAAAAAAAAATCGTACAAAAATAAAATTGCACATAACTAATCGCATAAAAAAGGACCACAAAAACCATGTTCTACTGTATATGATACTGAGACTAAGTTTATGAAAAGTCCAGACGGGTTTTAAACAATTTTGATTATCACTAACTGTACTGTTCGTTTTTAGAGCAATACAATGAATTTCGGTTTTGATCCTTAGACGTGTATATGCAGAACATAATTAGAAGTTCTAACGTGGTCCTAATCAAATATTGTATATTGTCGTGTATGAACTGAGAATTTTTGGATCTTTTTCCAAAGCCAACAGTAAGGGGAATATCTTTTGAACGAATCCACTAATACCGAAAAAAAGAATCATAGAAAAAACTTTTAATTTTACGTTCTGAGTTAATTATGAGCAATCTATTTTAATCTTTTAGTTCTTTGAGTGTTCTGAATGGATATTTTATTCTAAAATAAGAAGAAAAAAAGTAACAGAAATTCTTAAAATCAGTGTACGAATTTGAGCCTCTGAACAGTTCGTAGAATTATTTATTGGAATGTTTGAATATATATATCCATCATGCGGAGAATTTTTCCTATGGCCAGGAAATATAGATTGACGATTACTTGCTGTAAAGGATTTTCACTTCCCATTTATGTTCCAAATAAAAAAAAATAATGCATGTATAAAGGATAACAAGCACATACAATGCATAAAATAGTAAACGAATTGGAAGTGTGTTAGCTTCAGATAGGAAAAACTAAAACTGCCATAATTGTCTTCTGGCGTTTTACTTTATATGAATCTGATAGGGAAATTTTCCACTTGCTTGGCAACATTTTCGCTTTCATACGACATGCTCCAAAACTATAGGACTGTTTATATATATATATGTGGTGCCGGCGGGGCTATTTACAAGCCCCACCACTAACTGCTAGGAGTATGCTCAGTGTTTTGGGAGCCTGGCTGTCTGTAGACACACCTTCTACCACGACGTTGAAGGGAGCCGATGTCATTGACAAGAGGTACGACGCCATCGAAGGAAGACATAATCATGGACGAGATGTCAGAAAGCAAAGATGCCATTTGCATGGATTAAGACGTTAAAGACGATAACACATCGCGTGTTAATGATGAACTGAACTAAAAGCCTGATGTATATATTGTAAATAGTTTTGAGTTATTAAATCTATAATTAATCATATTCTGTGTGACAGCCATTTCCTGACAAACCCCCACCCACAATCAGAAGTTGGGTCAAGGTACGTGCATCCTTTTGAAAATGATTTTAAATAATATAAAACCTATCGTCATTGCATTAGAGAACTTTAAAACAGAAAAAGTGAAATTACTCTATAAACTAATATATGGTGATGACGACGAGTTCAATCGTAAAAGATTGCGTGACTTTTGTGGTTTAACTTTTACGCGCGCGATTGACAGTGAGGAATTCTCTATTAAACTAAAAGATATACAGAAGAAATTCTCGTATAATGGGATAGTAACAATTTCATACATACTTAATATTTCTATAGAAGGAAATAAATCTGAATTGTGTAAAAGTATTCCATCCTTATTGAGGAATCTGAATGAGTTACTATTAATGGCAGCGAGTAGTGCCAGCGAGTCTGACTCGGAAAGAGAAATGAATGATTCATCAATGCAAGCTGATACGGTGGGAAGAAATCTTGATTTGAAAATAAATAAAACGCATTTTGATAACGGAAGTCATAATAAAAGAAGCTATGTTAATTCTAATGTTAATATAAACTTTTCAAATATTAAAAATACCATTTCTAAATTTAATATAGAACCACATGAAAATATAAAAAATTGATTTTGGCATTTTGAAAATATAGCCAAAATGTTTTGTCTATCAAATTTACAAAATTCGTATTTGCAAAAAGATCGTTAAGTGGAATTGTGTGTGTGTGTGCGAAATTATTTATTCAAATGGAATTGGAAATAAATTCGTGGCAAAAATTAAAACAGGCGCTGATTGATGAGTTCTCTTTGGAAATAAATTCTGCTTCGTTGCACGAGCTCTTGCGCAATAGGAAAATCACAGATTGCGCGAAACCGCTTCGGAATACTTTTTAAAAATGAAAGAGTGTTATGCAATTCGGGCAAAAATTGATGATTACGCTTTAATGAATTACGTAATCAAGGGTATAAATGACAGACAAGAAAACAAAATATTTCTGTACGGATGTAATAATTCAAACATAAGATTTATGACGCAACAAAGAATGATTGTCAAGTGTTACGGCAATTTAGATAAAATAAAACCAAGATATGATTTTAATAGATATAATGCTCTCTTCGCGATAAAATGAAAACAAAGTATGATGAAAAATGTAATTTTAGAAAGGATGTTGTTACGAATAAATTGAGATATGATAATAGTAACTGGGTATAAAAGTTATAAAAAGAAAGTTTGTTTTAATTGCGGAAATCCAAGTCATATTTCTAGAAACTGTATGTATGAAAACGAAGGAATAAAATGTTTTCGATGTGAAGTTTTTGGACATAAAGCTTCGGAATGCCCAGACAATCACAATACTAAATTAGACGTTGCTCATTTAATTATTAATAAAGAAGAAACATTAACTGAGAAAGTATTAATTGGTGGCTTAATATTAGATACTTTAATTGATAGTTGGTAGTCGAGTGACCTTGGTTCGGAAGTCTGTTTATGATAAAATAAATCATGTTCAATTGTTTCCATTAAATACAGCTTTAAGTGGATTTAGTAATAGTAAAGTAAGACTGGCTGTTTTAAAGATGATATTCAAATTGATGATTATAAGTGTAATGTAGAGTATGTGTAGTAGATGATGATGCTATGTTATTTGGTTATAATTGGAATAAATGTATTAATGCAAGGTGAGACTATAATTAATGAAAATGGTGTTACAATTAGAAATGCTTCCAATGTACTGAAGAAGTTTTGCCCCTTTATCTATTTTGCCAAATTATTTTATCTCTGATATTGAAATTAATATTACACTGCATTTCATTACCTTCAAATGTATGAATCAAAGAATAAGACGATAACCCAAATTCCGTGCCGGTAAACAAAGATAGTTTGCATGTGAAAGACGACTAAAGAACTACGACTGTAAGTCCTGTTGTGAGAATTCTGTTGAACTTCAAATAACTAATCAGATTTGCCTAATTTGGAAGACGGTTTGAAACGCTTAGAAAAACCTGACCCAATGATTCAATGCATCATTGAAGAACCTGATGAGTATATTGTTGCTGATACCGAAGAATTTCATCTTGAGAATTGCTTGAAAGAAGAAAATGCTTATATTCCTTTAAGGAAAACTGACTCAACAGTAGTTGTTCCTGAAAGTATGCCAAAAGAAGTCAAAAGACGTTTCCATGAGAAAAGACGCCCAAGAATGGAAGAAAACAAAGATTATTACTTCATTTCCAAATACAAACAGAAGATGGAAAATTCAGTTGCCGACTGTGAACATCATGTATTGGTGAATCACAAACGAAGAAAGAAAGAAGACGTGCTATTGAAAACATGCCATACTGATCACCTTGGACCGCACAGGATAACTAATTTTGATGAAGGAGTCATGGAACAAACTGTCCGATTTGAGCAAGATCTTCAACGGCTTACGACGAAAGACGCAGAAGACACGGCGAAAGACGAACAAATAAAAATAAGACGAAAGACGTAGAAGAAGCAAAATAAGACGAAAAGACGAACAAACAAGATACGACGAAAGACGAATGAATAAGAAGATGTCGAAAGAAAGACGAAAGACGCGTGAACCATAATCCTTTTGAGAACTGTGTTGCTGCTGTAAAGCACTCATAAACTTTGACCTTTACTCTTTCAGATACCTTTTACAGCTCTTTGATGTTTTGCGGTTTTTTTTGAATATTTGCAGTGTCGTCTTGAGGACCAGCCGATTCCAGGATGGCCGTGTGGTGCCGGTGGCTATTTACAAGCCCCACCACTGACTACTAGGAGTATGCTCAGTGTTTTGGGAGCCTGGCTGTCTGTAGACGCACCTTTACCACGACGCTGAAGGGAGCCACAACGCCATTGAAACAAAGTACGACACCATTGAAGGATGACGTAGGCTGGACGAGATGACGGAAAGCAAAGACGCCATTTGCAAGGATTAAGACGTTAAAGACGATAACACCTCGCGTGTTAATGACGAACTGAACTAAAAGCCTAATGTATATATTGTAAATAGTTTCCAGTTATTAAATCTATTTTTAATCATAATCTGTGTGCCAGCCATTTCCTGATAAGCGCCCCCCATATATATATATATAAGTTTCATATAATTAAAATTCCTGTATGGAATAGTAACTTGCATTTATCAATTTACAGAAATGTTATTTTGAATTTTTTTTTATTTATAAATGATAACTTAACTACCCACAAAATAGATAAATTCAATAATATCAAAAAAATTTTTAAATGTTGTTTAGATCATGAATACCCTTTTAACTTCTTAAGAACTTATATTCATCACAAATATATTAGTCGTCTTGCTACTTCTGGTTCCAAATCCACCACACGATAGGATTTCAAAGTCAGCATGTTAGTGGTCTTGCTGTGAAGATTATATTATAACACTCATTTCACAGTTTACATCTTTTCCACACACATCTTAAACATCTTACACACTTTTGACAACCAACCAAATTAGAGCCTAGCAAATTTACATTTTTAACAATCAACCAATTCAAAGCCTACCAAACTTGATTGTCATCTATCTCGTTATTTATCTATGCTGGCTAGTGTAAAAGGTAGTTCAAAAGATACGTTCAAAGATACCCAAGACTCTTGATTCTCTTGGAAAAAGATCTGTAAGTAGGAAGATTTCGTTTAATAATTTTTTTTTTCGAAATTTTTTAGGATTTTTCTGTTTTTAAAGAAATTGGGGAGAATTTGTTTCAGAATATTAATCAGGGGTTTTTATCATACTTTTGTGATTTCTTGTATACTTTGAATTTTGGTTTTTTTTTTTTATATATTTTGAATTTTTTTTTTTTTTATTTGGTTTTTTTACCGAGTTGCAAAGGGGAAGGTTGGGCCTTCAAACTAGTTTAACCCCATTTATTCGGTCCAAGTCCGAAATTGCTTTCTGACTCGCTAGGTTTTTTTTATATTTCCCTTTTTTGTTTTTTTTCGATCTTCATGTTTTGCTTTTTATATTTTTAAGTTATTTTTTTATGTTCATTATCTATTATTTCTGGTTTTTGAAATATTATACAAATTTCTTTCACACACACACACACATATATATATATATATATATATATATCAATTCGGCTTATATACAAAATTTGAATTTTGGTTAAATTTTTGAAGAAAAATCGCATTTGGTTTTATACGGATATTGGCTTATATTCGGAAATACATAATAATTTTCGCAATTTATTTTACTAAGTTTTGAAAACTTAAAATTATTTTATTAAAAATGATTCAAGCCCCATAACATTCATTTGTAACGATGAAATTGTCAGTCAATAGATCTTTTATAACTGCGTTTTTGAATAAATCTCCATTCATTCATTCATACTAAACTTTATTTATATGTCTATTTACAATATAATACTAGTAATAAAAATCGTGCTTACATTTTTATTTTACTTTAAAGAAAAAATAATTTATGACTATATTTAATACAAATAAGGTGATCTCTTATGCTGAAAAATAAATACAACACACAGTGCTGATTTCGCTACTTATCTATTAAAGTAAATGTTATTTTAAAGTATTTTTCATGTTACGTGCTATGAGAGATATGTAGTACGATTACAGACATGTTTTAACAATTTATTGGATTTGATGCTATTTCTCAGAGTTACAGTTTCCATGTACATGCGTCTCTGTATTTATCTAGATATCCGACCAGAAATTTCCCATCAATATTTTAGATATTTTTGGAATAATTTTATGCGATGAGTGAACGCGATCAAAAATTTCTGGTTGGAAAATTTTTCTTTTGGGAAATTTTTATATAAAACAAATTTTTTTGAAAAAATTGGTTATTTCATACAAGTTTCACTGTTGTAGAACTCCCATTCAAAATACTAGAATAACGATAAATAAAGCTCACAATGGTTTGAACAATGTATTTATTCGAAGAAAAAAAATGGTTGCTTCAAAATTTTAATGCGTAGTATCACATTCAGGTTATTTTATAAAAAAAACCCTAAAAAAAAATTTTATTTTCAAAACAAAAAATGAATTTTCTTTAAGAGTTCTAATAAGAAAAGATGTCCAGTGACTCAAATAATTAAAATGAAATGAAAGATATATGTAGTGTGATTATTTAAAAGACTGAACAGAAAATCTGCAGAATTGTTACATTAATTTTCCGTAGTCCAGTTTAATGATGCATGTCTAATATGGCTTCTATGCCCAAATTTTCTTCTTTTAAACTAAATTTTGAAAGTTCTTCCTCAATAATCCTTTCGTATTCTTCTCGAGGTTGTATATTTGTCACATGGTTCGAACCGAGAAGTAATTTGATTCAATTGTTCTTAAGCTAAGAAATAGTATCCATTGATGTGTAGCAAATGCAGAGACTTGTTGGAAGATAAAGTCATCCTCAAATAGAC
>BMAV01021638.1:0-20391 GCA_019973955.1 Trichonephila inaurata madagascariensis
TTTTGGAGGTCCTTTATACATTGAATAAGGCACGCCGAGTAATATAGGCCAACGCTGGAAAAAAATCGTAACTTTGGAAATAGCAAGAAGTAGCAGCTAAGTTTGGTATTAAATTAAAGGTCTTGATCTATTCTATGTGAATAACGTGTTAATGTGATCAATCCGTGTCAATCCCAAAAGCTCTAGTCCATTAAACACAAAAAACTGACATACGTTAGTAGCAGTTATATGCTGTGCTAAATGTTATGTTTTTACAATTTTTAATCAAACTTAAACCTAATTTGAAAGTCAAATGAAGAAATTGCTTACCCATGACTTGTATTTTGAAAAAAAAACCCGCTAAAATCTGCAAAATCTTGTTCAGACGAAACGATAAAACTTGCGACTTGAAAATAAGGCTCGCACATTTTTTTCTGTAGCAAGAACGAGCCCCATCTAAGCCGATGATTGTTGACGATTTCCATTCGCATACTGACAAAAACTGTTTACCACGTGGCTAGGGAACTGAATAGGACCATGAATTGTGGGTTATTTTTTTTTCGTGCAATTTCATTTTTGGGTTTTCCGTGTGCCAGATTGGGAAAACTGCTCATTGTGCGGCGGAGTTTTTTGTAGGCAGATGCATTTAGTTGTCAGCGATTGAAAGAAATTGCGTTAGTTGAGCAGATAATGAATAGCAAACTTTGTGTTTGTTTGGGAAAAAGTGCTACGGAAATTTACGAAATTTTGAAGCATAATGCAAGGCTGTGATACATAATCATGAACGCATGCTTTTGAGTGGCATAGACATTTCAGAGAAAGTGTCGAAGACGACAAACGCTCTGGACATCCGCAGACTTCCCTCGCCGCTGAAAACATAGAAAAGGTTTCTGCTGCGGTACTTAAGAACAGGCTTCAACAATAGCAGAATCAGCTGGGATATCATCGACACATGTCAATGGATACTGACTAAGGATATTAACATGTATAGGGCGAGTCAACACATCGTTTCTCGCATATTAAACGAAGACCAATCTGCAGATGAAGTTAACAGTGCATCGCAGCTGAATCAAAAGATATGACTCAAAAATGAATTCCATAAATACTTCAAAGACCTTTACAAGCGAAGGCGAATTACAAGTACTATGCTGATCAGGGATCTTATTCCGAAGGTGGATGTGTTTCAGCAATCTAATGGGTAATATTCTTTTAAGTTACAGACTCAGTCCGGGAACTTTTGAATCCTACTTTGTGTAGAAGAAAAATATAATTATATTATAGAACTATTTCACACACACACCCCCTCCCCACGCGCGCGTAACAGGAGAATGCTTTGGAAATATGTCATTTTTTCTTCCTTTTTTAGCAAAAATTTGCATTTAAATAGTTTTTTATTCTAATAATATCCTTAAAACAATTTTATGAGTGTATATTCTAATTCAAGTGAAGTTAAATATCAAAATAGTTATATTCATTTATATACTTTTGCAAAATCGTGTTTCCGGGCGCATTCAGTAGCCTTAAGCGGAAACATTAGAGCTTTTAGCATAAATACAGTTATATAAGTATCACTTTATCAAAAAAAGTATTTCTTTCTTTTGATTTTGTCTATTAAATGCTTGAATTTTGAATGAATTTATTCTTTTTAACATTTCATAATAGAAGTAGTTGAAAACGATTAATATGAAAAATTTGTGAATGAAACTTAAAAAAAAGTTGCTTGAGACATAATCGTTGTTCCATATAATGGAATCAAGTTAGTAAATTTTGACCTAACGAGGGTTTAATATCATAAATTATGTGGTAAGAAAGAAAGCTTAATGTAAAGCAATAATTCGTTCTGAGATAAATAAAAGTATTACGGTAAATAAAAAGATCAATTTTCAAAAAATTAAACATTTTTTAATTTATGCTTATTTGTTTTATTAACATCACCTCACCACAATCCAGTATTTTCCTATTCCGTAACAATATTATGCATCCAAAGAAGTTTTTTAAATAGTACTTTTGAAAATTAGCAAGTCCTTACACTGTTGTGGAAGTGTGAAATTTAGAGTGCCTGCTCACAAATGGGATTCTTGTCACTTGACCATGGTTCAAAATTATGAGTAGTGTTTTTCTCAGTGGCACTGAAAACCAAAACGAGGACTATTGGTAACGTACCTGATAATTCTGAACCTTGGTCAAGTGTCAAAGACGATACCTGAGCTGGCACACCCCTCTCCAAACTATCACACTACATCAACGGGAGGCCATTGAGCCTTCATAAATTTAGCGTACAATGGACCCCTCTACATAGGATATCTTCACTGGCACCAGAAATCGAATCCGTGACCCGCCGGTCAGGAGTTCGTTCGAGATTCATAATCAATAGTTCTAGTGCAGCTTCAAAGCGTGATATTAATAAGAATAAGTAATATTAAAAAAAATTTAAGTCAATTCCTACTTAGGTCAACAAAGAAAAATTTTCATTTTAGTTACTTTTTAGTAAATAATTACAATTAATATAAATATGCATATATATGTGATAGAATCACAATATTAAGGGCAAAATACAAAGCGATTTTTTTTTTTTGCAATTTTCCATTTTCCTTTTATACTATATGGCGTTGGACTATTATTTTTGTTGGTTACTGTTTATGTATTAATAATATTTAATTATTCCAATAAAATAGCATATTAAAAAGAAATCGCTTGCTCAGAAATTAGACCATCCCAGGTGGGATTCGAACCCACGACTTTTGCATTAGAGATCCAATGCGCAATCCTTTGCCCTACCGGGACACAACGAGCGATTTTCTTTTTTATATATGATGTTAGACTATTATTTTTATAACTAATTATTCATTAATTAATGAATTAATATTAGAAAAAACTGTTTTAACATCAAGTATCATCCGCTACAAATTTTAAAAAATGTATTTGAACTTGAGTGGATGGATAAAAAGTATTTTATTAACGATTGAAAAATTTGAACTAGATATATATATATATAGGGAGAGTGTAAACTAATAGAGTATATATATATATAGGAAGTAAAAAATCAGATACATAAACAAGCCTTCAATAAAAAAAAATAACAAAATAGACTGAATCGAATTTTAAAAATAATAGTAAAAATATATATATATTCTCACTCTTTTTCCTGGAAATCTCATAGCTAATAAAACACAGCAAGAAAATTCCATTGATATTAATATATATTAATACTTGTTAATGAAAATAACTATTTCTAATTTCGAGGAAATGCAGATCTTCCACTGCTATGTAAAAATTGATTTTTATTATTATGTCAGCATAACATTCTGCCTACAAAGTTCTTAGTTTTACTGAATATTTAATACATTTATCATTAATAACTAAGGAATATTAATGAGAACGAATGACACGCATAAATAAAAGAAAATTAGAAGATTTTTCTCTGAAGCATATAAGTCTGGAGGCATTTCAATGAATTCCCAGGTAGACTTATTGATGGAAATCTTTTTTACCCTTACTTCATACTGCCCTAGGTCAACGACATTCAAACTTTTTGAATCCTTATCGGGGTATTCCACATTTTAAAAATCAATATTTTCTCCATACAATGCTTTATCAATGATGTACTTATATTGAATTAAATTTATTTATAATTTTTCCCATCAAACTTCCAACCCTTAGGTAGTTTTCGTTACTCCATTTGAGGTCAAAGATTGAATATCACAGCCGTAAGTTATATAATCGATTAAAACACCCACGTTTTGCTGAAATTTTATGCTAATGTATTGATATGAAAGAAAAATAATGCTCGCAATTTAAACTTTTTCTTCAAATTTATGTTTGATATTAAAATTTCAATATAAATTCCATTGAAACGCGGGAATTTTTATTCATCAAAATGCTTCAAGGTGTATAAAAACTTAATAAGAGCATAATTCATTTGAATTAAACAGTAATTCGAAATATATATAATTTATAGCTAAAGAAATTTTTTTAAAGAATTAGAAAGACGAGAAAGAAATTGCAATTTCTTAAACACTTCAAGAAAAGCGAAAACAAATTTATATTTTGCTTTTGATTAATTTAAACTTTCTCAGATGCTAATAAAATATTGGGTTGGAGGGAAAGTTCTGTCGTATTTTAAATAGGCAGGTGATTTTTCTTGTGAATAAAAAAAAACATCTAGCTAGTGAATCATTTGGATTTTTTTTTTTGTTTGTTTAGCTCTGTATAATATAAAAGGAGCCCTTTTTTACCGTTCATCATTTACTTGTGATATTTAAGGTGAATAATATGTCAGTAGATACAGTGCATTTACGACACTGCATTTTTTTGTATGAATTCCAAAAAGGAAGCAACGCATCGGTTGCATGTAAAAATTTATGCGTGGTATTTGGAAAAGATATTGTAAATATTCGAACTTGTCAAAGATGGTTTAGCAAACTTCATTCCGGGAATCTGAACCTCACAAGAAAGCGATCGATCTGGACGACCATCCAAGATCGATAATGATGTTTTGCGATCCATGTTGGAAAAGAATCCACATTTAACAAGTCGAGAATTTGCTGAAGAGTTTGGCATTCACATACAACTGTTGGAGATCACATTAAATCTCTTGGGTTTGTGTTAAAGCAAAGTCTTTGGATTCCACATGAATTAACGGAAAAGAATTTGTCTGATCGTGTAAGAATGTGTTTATTACATATGATTAGACTCAATGTGGAGCCGTTTTGGACAAGCTGGAGATGAAAAGTGGATTCTTTGCGAGAATATTAAGAGAAAAAAATCTTACTGCAAACCAGGAACATCATCAGCAACAGTTCCAAAACCAAGTATCCATCAACGAAAAGTACTGCATTTTTTGTGGTGGGACAGGAAAGGTTCAGTGTACTACGAGTTGCTGAAACAGGGAAAACCATCAACGTGGATCTGTACTGCAATCAGCTGGATAAATTGAATGCAGCTATCAAACAAAAAATGCCAGCATTAGCGTCCAGAATAGGAATAGTATTCCACCACGATAATTCTCGACCGCATACTGCAATGTGACAAACAAAAACTGAATGCGTTAGGATGGGAAGTCCTTGGTCACCCACCGTATTCACTTGACATTGCACCATCTGATTATTACCTGTTCAGATCTCTGCAAAATTATCTAATGGGAAAAATATTCAAGTCTTTTGAAAGTGTTTCTAAGGCAGTTGTTGACTATTTTAACTCCAAGGCCGAGAACTACAAAACAGGAATTCAAAGGTTACCTGAAATATGGCAACAAGTTGTAACAAGTAATGGATCATATGTAATTGATTAATATTAAACACATATTTTTATAAATGAATTCAAATATTTTCTTTAAAATACGACAGAACTCTTCCTCCTACCCGATATAAAATACTATATTTTACTGGTACACTTCGCAAGGTATTTCATAATGTATGAATACATAATATATTTATGTAAAATATTAATGTCAAAGTACTAGCATTAAGCGTGTCGTTATATTTAAAAACAGTCAATTTAAAATTAAATAAAATTTTAATTATAAAAGGGCTTGACCTGGATTTCTAGAACGGAAGTATAAGTATATTGCAGGCAACCGCAACCCCCTAACTCTAAAGCTGATTTTAAAAAACCAATTTTGCGCGGATTTCTGCACAACAAAATAAACATGATTGCCACATTTCAAGTCTGTAGATCTAATAATTCAAAAAAATTCCACAAAACCCGTTCTTAGTTTATCTCTCAGAACGAAAGAAACACGATTACCAAATTTCAAGTCTGTGGGACTAATAGTTCAAAAGCGGATTTTTTTTACCTATAACACCCCTTAGCGCCTCGCAACTTCTCTTAGAAATCGTTCTCTGCAAAACCCGCTCTTAGCGGATCTCTTCTCATCAAAAGAGACATGTTTACCAAATTTCAAATTTGTAGGTTGAATAATTCGAGAAACCTCATGATGAGTTAACGAGTGAGTTCCTTTTCTTTTACAAACATTGATTTTATAAACGCCAAATCTATTTTTCTCCTTTCAATTATTTATGCCAACACTCTACGTCGCAGGATTACCGCTGTATCATTCTTAGAGTTTGATTCACCAAGACCATGACAGAATTTTAAATAATTCGGTTTTTTCCGGATTTTGAAATAAGGATTGTTTATTTCCTTTATTGTTGATCCGAAGTTCCTACAGATTATGGGATTACAACCAGAGTAAATGACTCAACTAAAATTAAAGTCTGATCGTATAGTGGAAACACAATTTTATTTAGAATAACGGCATACTGAAACTTGCATTCTAAAACAAAGTAAAAACGGTACTTATCTGAGCGAAGGGAGGGCGGAGTAGGAGACCTGGGAGGGCTGAGTGGTGCTGACAAGTAATCTAAGGAAAAGAGAAAAGCCCCGAGAAATAGAGTGTAAGTGCTTTTAAAGCTGACCGCATTACTTCTGAAACAATCCGCTGCGAATTTATTACTGTCCCAATCCACCACTCTGATTTGCCCAACGGCTACTCACAGTCCGCGTAAGAATACAATCTTGTCAACCAGAGAGTGCAATGAACTGGGAACGCACCCACTTTCCTTACTAATCCCTGTTTCCTGTAAACAGGACAGATGCAAAATTAAAATTGTATCTCAGGGACCAGAACTCTCGGCCTCTCATCAATTGTATAGGTAAATTCAAGATCTGAATCGGAAAATTCTGCATGATTTACAAACCATATTTCCAACATGAGTGGGAATCAGGAGCAAAATAATTGCTTGGCAATTTAGATCTCGTATATTTCCTTAACTAAATCACAATGTGTGGAACATTTTTTTATAAATTAGTAAGCCAAGCTTTTTTTAAGACTTTTGATGCTAAAACGTTCTACAGATTTCAGTATTTGTTATTTATTCAGAACTGCTGTGAATTTTTTGAAAATATTTACTTTCGTTTTACTATTGAAGTATACATCTATTACAAACTCTAAAAATACTGAATAAAAATAATATAAATATGAAATGAAAATAAATTCATCATCATCTCTTGATGTTCACATTTTCAATACTCTCTTGAAATGGGATTTGGAAAAAAAATATGAAGAGTAAATGATATTCCATGTGATCTGAAATGTGTATGTTTCTACGGGGTAAAATACATACTTGCAAGAGTGGGGAATCAAGTATATATGTTTCTGTGATATTTATAATAGAAGCATTACTCGACATTTACGATATTAATATCAGTGATTCCGTATACAATGTGATTAAATTCCCATAAAGCTCGAGTGAAGACTAACTTTAGCCGGTAAAACAGTTTACATTAGTGTAATGAGGGCAATTCATAACAGTTGGGGGAGTTCTGGCATTCGAACGTCCAAGTGGCCAGTCTCTAGATTAATTAGTTTGGCTAATGTAAGGAAGAAGAATTACCTCTCTAAGAAGATATATTACATGTGTTAGTAAGAATAATGTTTCAACACCAGATTAAATTCTTTTACGAAAATATAACTTCCTTAATCCTTAAATTAATAATGAATAGATAAAAGTTATGTAATGAACTCCCTCTAAAGCGCTATTTTACTTTCAAGGAAAATCTGCAGGATTTCATATATGCATGTATAGAGAAGTAAATATTTTTAAAGTAAAGTAATATTTGTGTGTATATATATGCAGGATATCCGGACTTGAAGTATCCAAACGTTATGGCCTATTATTACAGAACTACCCATTAGAATGTAATAAACTGTTCATCTGTGAATTAGAAAACCCTCCAAGATTTTTTGGGTCTAGTCCGATCGGCTGCATGTGCGCGCATTATTTGGCAATAGCAAAGATAAACTTGCTACATTGACTTCTTTAGTAAAAATGTGGAAACTACAGCAAAGGTGAAGTGCGTACTTTGGTTAACGGAATTTAAATCAGTCACGCGTGTACAGAGAAATATTCTAACGGAATGGAATGTAGTTACTGGCTTGCCTAATAGACTTATCAGGACTCCTACAAAGTGAATCACGCACATGATCAACTGTGTCTTCCATCACGAAAACTTAAGGATACTTGCCAGTTTGAGATACCAAAGTTCCCATCCCCTTTAAAGTTCTTTCCCATTGGTGGATTAATTTTGATATCGGAGGATCAACATTCCATTCTATTCGAACACGTCGCTATACACGCATGACTAGGGATTGCAATGCCGGGATGCAGAATACCCGTATTTTGAGCCATTTGTACAATTTTGTAATACCTGTATTCACAAGTTTAAATACCGATTTTTCGGTATTTACTAGAATTTTTTTTAAAAAAAATTGTCTCCGCTATATGTTTAAGGATCGCCAACACAGCAAAATAGTACACGTTTTTGTTTTTATGTCTCCCTAATGAGCGAAATTAATTAGACTGTCAATATAAAGTTGCTTCGTACAGTAAAAAGAAGTGATAAAATATGGGTATCATCCAAAGAGGCGGGCCAAAACTATCCTATTACAGCTCAGAGCGATACTGCACACGCTCAGGAATCGTAGACTGATATTCGTATCTGTGAAAAAACAAGGTTGTAGTAGTGAAGAAAGTGCTTAATATTTCAGAATTTTTTAAGTTGATGAGTTTGTTATATTCACATTGTATTTGAATATCATACTTTAGGATTAAAGATATTTTTCAGATTCAATATATATGTACTCAAAAATAATAACCCATAATAATGGATAATAATAACTTTAACGAACATAAAAAAATCAGTTGATAATAATTCGGTTTGGTTATTATTTATATGATGAAAAGAATGTGGTGGCGC
This sequence comes from Trichonephila inaurata madagascariensis, assembly GCA_019973955.1. Lineage (NCBI taxonomy): Eukaryota > Metazoa > Arthropoda > Arachnida > Araneae > Nephilidae > Trichonephila > Trichonephila inaurata. The sequence continues at coordinate 8,737 of BMAV01021638.1, forward strand.
GCGCGCAATGTAAAAAATGTTCAAGAGTTATTAAAGTGAATGGAAGAAGTACAAATGGACTCAATTCACATTTAGAAACGAAACATGATACAAATTTGTTAAAGAAGAAAGAGTCTTATTGCGATAAAGGTACAAATTTAAGCACAGTTTCTAAGCCCAAGCCGTCAGGGATTTTAGTTTATTTCGAAAAAAAGATAATTTGGATGAAATTATTGCACAAAATTACGTTTCAGGCTTAATGACAGTGCAATTGATGCATCATATGTTTTTTAAAATCACATTTCACAAATTTGTAATAGTACCACAGACTGAATAGTGATATTTTCATTTTTTTGTGATTTAAATAAATAAGATGTTCCTTTACTCTTTTTTTTGTGATTCTTTATATACTATAATAAGTTACAAATTATATTTTGTGAGATATTTACACTCTCTTATAAAACTGGCAAATATAAAGCAAAACAAAAAACCTGTGTTTTCTTTTTTTTTTTTCTAAAATTTCTACTATCGGTATTAAAACTGGTATCCCAGTAAATACCGAAACCGGTATTGAACTTTTAGTCCGACATTGCAATCCCTACGCGTGACTGATTTAAATTTCGTTAACCAAAGTCCGCACTGTACCTTTTGCTGTGGCGTCCATATTTTCATTAATAAAATCAATGCAACAAGTTTAACGTCTGCGGTTGCTGAATAATGTGTGCACGTTTGGCCGATCGGGCTAGACCTAAAATCTCTTAGAGGGGTTTCTATTCCAAGGATGAACAGTTTATTACATTTTGATGGGTAGTTTCGTAATAAAAGGTCATAACGTTTGGATACTTTAAGCCCGGACACCTTGTATAAGAAGAAAGCTACTCACTCCCGCACTACTCCTCTCCGATACTATTAGACTTACAGACATGACATTCGTTAGGCATGTTTCTTTTGTTGAGCAGAGATCTATTAAGTTCATGTTTTACAAAAATTGACCCCCAAAGAGGATTGCGAACGCATGTAGGGGGAAACTCCTTTTTTTGAACTATTTGACTTACAGACTTGAGATTTGGTATGCATGTTTCTTTTATTGAGTTGAGATCCTCTAAGAAAGGATTTCACAGAAATCTACCCCTAAAAAGGTTGCGGGAGATTACAAGGTCATATAGATAAAAAAAAACAGTTTCCTGTTTTAGAACTATTAAGCCTAAGGATTTGAAATTTGACGAGCATGCTTCGTTTGTTGAATAGAAATCTGCTAACCACGGGTTTTGCAAAAATCGGTTCTGGGAAGGGTAGGGATATAAAGGATAATTATATTTCAGTTTTAAAAATTCAAGAGATGAGGGCTATAATGTTTTTCAATAAAATAGAAAGCTTGATGATTCGACAGATATCAATAACTTTAAAGCAGTATATGGCCATACAACATCATGAAATAATCAACAAAGCAGGCCAGTAACGCTTAGTCTTTAGTATAAACCAGTGCTTCTCAAACTTTCAATACTGGCGACCCGCTTATCAATCATAATTTTTATCGCGCCCCCCTTATGCAATAATAATGTATTGAATGCAATAATAATGCACTTTGACTCTAAAGCTACAAAACGATCTTAATTATAAACCGTACAAATTAATAAAATAAGTATATTAAATTTTATATATGTAACTTTTAAGTAATATATATTTTTCTTGAATTTTTAAATTGAACAGATTTAAAATGTGGGTGCTTTCAAGACAAAAATATAGATCTCAGCCAAATATAGAAAATGTACTCAGAGTGTCAATTTCTAATCGTAAACCTTCCTTTTTAAAAACTTTCCTCTGCAAGACAAGTCCATGGAAGTCGCTAAAACTTATTAATCTTGCTCTTTTAATTTAGTATTTATAAACTAATTATAAAATACCTTGTGCGGCACTGATACATGAAAATTATACTGTCTGAAGTGCCCGCTCTTCGAACGAGTTCATTTTTTAAAAAACTAAAACATTTTTGATAAATAGCTGAATTGTCAGGAGAGTAAACTCAAATGTGCGACAATATTTACGAAAATGTAAAATGATATTTTAAAATGAATGCTCATATTATAATTAGTTTTAAGCGAAATTTTAATTTTAAGCCTTTCCCCCAGAATTAGCATTTAGAATTAATGTTAAACAATGAAAAATAATATAAAATTCCAATGAAGAATAATAGTGTTATTTTTTCTATTTAAAGCGAGAAGACTTCTAAAATTTTTTATCCCGGGGCAGAACACACACCTCGATGCTAGCGTTAATGGTCACGCTGGGTGATTGAGTCACCCCAATCCTTTTTTTTTTACCATTATTTTACTGTACATTATACAAATAGTGGTTCCAGTGAATAATTTAACTAAGAGAAAGTAAACTTACCTACTTTCAAGAACTTTTCAATTTTTCTTTGGTAACAAATAAACAGTTTTGCCAGAATTAGCGATTTTGTTATCTGTGTCCCGCGTGACCACTTCCGGGTTACAAGTCTTGGCCACAAGTAATCCTTCAAAGTGCTCTCCGTGGTTTTCCAAATATCATAAAACTCTTTTGCATGGAAAAAAGTGCAACACAGAAATAAATACATTACTTACAACTTCCCTAAATGAGAAACAAACACATAAGAGAGGGGTCATAACTAACTGTACCAATAACTTAGAAGGTCAAACAGATTATCAGCAAAAACAGATTACAGCTATAATGTGTAGTATTTCAAAAATAATCACAGCGATGAATTTTTTATGTTCCTAAATTTTTTCAATTCTGGGTCTGGGATTTGTTTTTTCTCTGAAAGAGTAGTAAAAATCACTTATCATGAGATTACAGCTAATCAAATAAAAGTTTTTTATTTGGTTTTTTGGATCAAAGATAGCTAATTAGGTATTGAAGAAGTTTTTATTTTTGAGAGATGATTTACCGTAAAATCCGGCGTATAACGCGCACCCATACTTTCAAGCTGCATTTTTTAATTTTTAGGTATATTCGCCTTATAACGCGCACCCCCATTTTTACGAAAGGACGAGAAATGTGCGTGTACAATGCTTATTTGTTTTTAAGCCATTATATATAATTTAAGGTATTATCCCATAATTTTTAAAATAGTTTATTTTTAGAATCAGAACCCTTAAATTTCATTAGGAATGTCGGTTCTTTCAAATAAACAAAGTCCGAACTAAGTAGAAGTTTAATTTTTCTTATACTTATATCTCTTTTTTTACTTTTGAAACTATCATTTTTTATACCCGGCGTATAACGCGCACCCCTAAATTTCGACCTCATTTTTGTGTTAAAAGTGCGCGTTATACGCCGGATTTTACGGTATATCGCCTATGAATTATATCAGAGTAAAAGTGCATTTTTTATTATATCTGAAAGTATTTTGATTTAATTCATTCCAGTAAATTGATATGCTCGCGCCCCCCCGTAAGGGTATCGCCCCCCCCCCAAGCGGGCGCGCCCCACAGTTTGAGAAACACTGGTATAGACCATTTTCAACCAAATCCAAAATTCTAACATCCAAAAAAACCAAAATAATAATAATAATAGTAATTTTCTGAAAAGTAATACATTTTTTATTAATATAGAAGATTTTCTTAATATATCCTAAATATTTTCTTTTCGTAATATTTTTCAGTCCGTAAGTACAGATAGATTGTGACGTCATGAGACATAGTACTCGCCAGGGATATGCGAAGCGTAGAGAAAGAAGTAGAAAAAAAAAGCAAAAACTTGTTTCCTCATTATCTAACTAAAAAGTTGTACATACTCCGCTATTTGATAATTTTTCCTTCCTTCTTTTTAAAAAGAGCGCCAAATGTTCAGTACTTTTTCCCAATGTTATTTTGCCTGACCTTTTTTTATATATTTCTGAATGAAACGGTTTAAAATTTTTTAAAAATCAGAAAATGATGCTAATTAGAGCTATTTTCAATAATTCACCAAAATTTGGTTTACTAATTTATAAGCCCAAAACAAAATCGATCTTTTTAAAATTAACTTGGACTTAACGGATGATGCAAACATTACAACCGTAAGACATTGCTTTCGAGATCTAGGCAACAAAGTATACTAAAAAATTGCTTCATCTTTAATTAAAGTAAATTATAGTTATAAAAAAACTAAAAAACATGTTCATATAGTTAATCTAAGTTTCAACTTAATCTTTTAGTCTCCAAATCTTGAATTAGTCGCCAGATGTGGGATGGGATCTGAAAATGGGAAATCGTTCATCCTGATGATCTTGATCAGGACAATGGAACAAAATTATTAAATTATTGCATTGTCATCGGTCCTTGACAAATGAGCAAAATTTCGAATTAATCTGACCTTTTAGAGTGGGTAAAAATTGAGTTCAAAGATTCCGTTACATACAAGTGAAGCTTATAAAAGAGTGTTAAAAAAGTCTAAAACTAACTTCGAATTAAATTGCTTCAAGGTGCGAGGCCACCACAAGATATCATTCTTCTGAGCCTGTCCTTCTTGAATAACATGTTATCCATAAACAACCAACTTCTTCCTTTTTTAAAAAAATATGTGTTACAACACAAGAAGCTATTCGTTAAAAGTTATATTTATTGCATAAGTCATAAAACCTGATGGATATTGTTCTCTCTGATCCATTAGTTACCTAAGATTAATGAATTTAAGACGTGATTCGAACAAAAATGTGACTTGAAATACTAGAACTGTACTGTATTTAGAGAAGTGTACTATCTACACGGACTAAAAATATTAAGTTTATTATGCTTCGAGTTTAGTTATGAATATTTTCAAGTTACTATTATATACTATGATAATTAATAAATAGTCCGTTGGAAATACTTCGTCGTTACAATGATAATTACACTACAGTTCTCTACTTACCCTTTCATGTCACACAGACATTGATAAATTTCTATGAGAAAATTGCTGCCTAAGTTATGCCATTAATTTTACTCTAGTTTCTTGATAATCTACAGAAAATGTCGATAATTTTAATTGTTAGAGAACTGAAATCATATCTCTGTGCTGAGAGTTCGAGATAGGTTTATATCAAATTCTGCTTGTGACCGTTTCACACTTTAAATAAAACCGGCTTTCACAATATTCACTAGATAGAGTATAGAATTTTGAAAATGTGATATTCCGATTTAACTATGTCCTTATCATTAGCAATTTGAAAATTCGAGTGAAAAGGCAAAATACTATTGTACTATTTGGGAAAATAAAGTTTTTCTCAATACTGATTCTATTTAGATTTATAGAGATGGGTGAATTTTGTTGTTGAACTTAAGTTGCTTACTTTAAAAGCAAATTTTGATCAATAATTTAGAATGATTTAAGTATTGTTATGCTCACTTAAAATCTCAATATTACAAAAGTGATGTTATCTAAAAGAAATGTGTTTGTATTTTTTAAGTAGAACTTTTATTGGATCATGAGTATAGTATCTGTTTCGTATTGTAAAATATTTAGTTATGGTGAAATTTCTTACCTTTATTTTGAACTAATGTTTAACTTGACCATTTAATTTATGCTGTAGATATAGATATTGTACAGGTTAAAAATTCTCTCCATATTATTATTGTCTGCTTTATAATTTAACATATATAGTTGATGAAACTCTAATTTATTTGATTACTTAATTTATTTGCTGATTTAAAATTGTTTGTTGTTAAAGTTATGCTGCTTAAGTTGGCATCTTTTGTAATTACTCTAAATATGTTTTTTCAGCCGGGGGAAAAGAATTGAAATGCGTAATCTACGTTGGTTGAATTTAACATGTATTTAAATTCTGTATATCTTCAAGCTATCATCATTCACATGGAGATCTTTTTGATCGTTTTGAGTGATTAAGTCCACATAGTACAGTTTTTCCAAAAACATTTTTGGAGACTGTAACAGTAAAAATAATTTATATTTTATATTCAGATTATATTGTAAAGTTGATTCTGAAAGTAAAAAGTCAGTTTGACAGGCCATTATTTTATAATTTAAAAAAATAAAAATTCTCTCTTGAAGTTTTTTAAACTTTTATAAAATACTCACTTTTTAAAGTTTTTGAGTTATTTTAAGTTATTTATATTTCTTAGATTATTGCAAACAAAAATTAGTATGGTTTTGAAAATCTGGCCCTGTTGATTTTTAATAATTATTTTTCTTGCTAAACCTGGAAAAACACAAAAAATTTTAAAAAAGTATTTTTAAAAAAAACTTTATTAATTTTTATAAAAAATAGCAAGAGATCTTAGAGCTTAGTCCATACTAAATTTTACAGAACATACGTTTGTGAATAGATTCAAAAAATTTCAAAGCCCTATCTTGAACGGGAAAAAAGGCTTAGGGATTATAAAAGACCTATATTTTCAAAATTAAAAATCTGAGAAAAACGCATTTAAAGTTTGTAAAGGCATAAAACAAAAACTAATAATGCCCGAAAAACTATAATTTTTTTTAACATGGTATTTTTCAATATATGTTCTACATTAAAACACTATTTTAATTAAATATGACTGACATTTTTTTTTAATTCATAATATATTTTTGCATAATATTGATTGCGTTTGTCACAGTGAGCGTTTATTCAGCTTAATCTTAACCTAATATTTTTACAAAAGTTTTGAAACACAAAGCATTTCTGTGCAAAATAATAAGGAAATTAACGTAAGCTAAGAATCACCAGCTTTGTGCATGAAATTTAATTTTTTCAGTTTTAAATTGTAATTGCTCAGTTTTAAATCTTGGCATTGAAGTATACAAGTTCTGTATGATGTCTTGAGACATTTCGCTTTATATTTGCTGTAATCTTGCCACTAGTTCATTCAAACTCGTGGGATGCCCAACCCACCGTCTTAAATTATGCCAGATATTCTCCATTGGAGACAAATCTGGGGATCGGGCAGGCCAAGGAAGGGTAATAACAGTGCGGCGACAGTCTTGTGATAACCTTGCCATGGGAGGCCTAGCATTGTCTTGTTGAAAAATGGCTCCTGGGAACCGTTGCATGAGGGGCAACACATGTGGCTGCAGGATGTCATGGACATACCGCTGGGCTGTCATGGTGCCATGGATCAATACAAGAGGTGACCGTGTATTGCAGGCAATGGCACCCCATACCATCACACCAACTGTGGGAGCGGTGTGTCGCTGTAAAGCAAAGGCAGGATTGAGGCGTACGCCACGGGGTCTCCACACACGAACACGACTGTCATCACTGCTGAGATTGAATCCGGATTCGTCGCTAAAGACGACTTGGTTCCATTCCGTTGCAGTCCAGTTTCCTCTTGCGTGGCACCAATCCAAACGGAGGCGTCGATGAGTGGGCGTCAAGGGCAGCACACGTAATGGGTGCGGCGATCCCAAATGTCCTTTAGCCAGGCACTTTCGTACGGCTCGAGAGGACACAGGGGCCCCTAGTTAAGGGGCTACCTGTGCCTAGATGGCGGACGATGAAGCAGTTGGCTGTACGTGTGCATTTCTAACGATGTGGCGGTCTTCTTGACGACTGGTCTGTCGAGGGCGTAATAGATAATAATAAATGACATCTCTGGATCCACTGGTCCCAACACCTCCTCACAGCACAATCAGAGTGGCCTAATTGACGAGCTACTCTCCTAGCTCACCACAGAGCTTCCATCATGCCGATGATTCTCCTCCTTTCAAACTGCGACATCTGCTCATATTGTCTTCGAAAACGGTGTAATGGCATGTTTACCTCAGCTCTTTATTTGTAAATGATTCAGCACACTCAAACAAGCTTTGGTTACCTGCTTTATACTCCATGGAGAACGACGTTAAACGCCCTCTACCGGCTATATGTAATGCGCAATCACGCTACATTTCTAATCATTTGCATATCTCCCCGATATGTACCTTCATGCCCAGTTTCGTTACGATCCCACCATTATTTCTTGGTGCGCCAATTTTTATGTCCATGAGTGTATGTGTGTGGCTATCTTCTGACACATCGCTGATTTCTGAAACGTGCCTAAGGCACCAAAAGATGGGGAAAAAACCGAGTAATCCCTTTTGACTATTTAAATTCTGGAATTATTATTAGTTAAAAAATATCCATTAAAAACCTTAAAATGAATGATTAGTCTACCCCTGTATTCAGTCTATCAAACAGACTTCGAAGGACGCGGGGAGAAGGAATCCAACATTTCCATCGTTTTAAAAATTGACATTCTTTTTTTCGTAGCGAAATAAAACAAAAAATGATTCCAAAATGGGACAGACCGTTTATTTCGCCAAAACATGGTTTTTACAAAATAACGGTAATTTGCATTTTTTTCCCCCGATTTTTTCTAAAATGGGGAGATTTTGCGTTTCTATGGCATGTTTTTACGGACGGAAGGTTCTAATCCCTCTGTGACTCTTTCTCATAGTCGTAATAATTTGATATTACATCTAAAAAGTGTATACACTTTGCTCTCTTGAACGTAGTAATTTAAAAAATCTGGTTCTCAATAAAAGAAAAAAAAACTTTCTTTTAACATTCTTTTTTTTTAATTATTTGATATATTTGTTTTAAACAATTAATAGCTTCGCAATTTCTAAAAATAGTCTCACGAAACTTTTTCCCTATGTTACACCTTGTTATCAGTGTTACTTAAAAATTGCAAATTTTTAAGAATTTTAGAAGTTTTCACACTTTTTGTGTAAAAAATTACCTTTGTTTGTTATCAATGCTGATTTTTTTAACTTAAAAACTGAGCCCTCAATGATTTAAAGATTCAAAACTTTTTTCGTAAATTACGTATTTACTTTCCTTTAAAATCTTAGAGAAGTTCCCCTCCCCATTCCCCTTTCAGTCTAAAATAAAACCGAGGGGCCAAAACGTCTGATGTAGTAAAGGAGTAAAAGAAATTTCACAAAAAGGAGTTTTATAATCAAATATAGGAATCACCAGAAAATGTGACGCAGAAGAGGGGAAGGGATTTTCCTGGGAGAAAAGTTATGCACTCGAAAAAGCCGGTATGCAGCTAGTATAAGAAATATATACATGCTTTTATGATTAAATACGAGAGTTGGGACATAAGTCATGGCAACTGTTTTTTTTCTTGTAGATATGTGAAGGATCACAAACGTATATGTGTCGTGTGGAAGCTCTGCAGGCATAGTGCGTATGCAGAACAACAGATGGCTCTGTGATAGCGGGTAGTAGTACATTGAGGGCTGTGGAATCAGTCAGTTGGTGATTGCCGAGCAAGATGGAAATAACTCGTGTTGAGCAGCACGCTTACATCAAAATAGCCGTTTTCCGAGGGAGAAATGCGATGGAATATCACAGTGAATTAGTGGAAGCCTTTGAGAATGATGCCATACCATACCGTACAGTAGCGCGGTGGGTAGGAAAGTTTCAGCAAGGACGTGTGTCAACCAGTGATGAGCAACGTTCGAGATGACAGGTCAGAGTGCGGAAAAATTGGAGCACCCACCGTACTCTCCCGACACTTCGCCCTGTGACTGATCTTATTCCCAAGATTGAGGAGCCAATACGTGGTAGGCGGTTTGCAACACAAGAGGACACTGCTAATGCTGTGCTCCAACAGGTGACCCGATTCAAACATGATGCGGCAAATGCTAAGGCTGATGGTATTCAGTTGGCAGCGTGTGGTAACAGGGATGCAGGGGACTACATTAATGGTCTTTAGGCCCAATTTGTCATGTCAACTTTATATGTACTGTGTTGTCATTCTTTAGCACCGTGAAGGCAATATTGCCCTGTTTACTACAGTAATGAATTAGTGTGCTCCGATATATTTCAGTGCTATTCATCGTCCTCACGTGTAGTTAACACCTTGTTCTTTCGTTTGTATTTATCACATTTTCCAACGAGACAGGTATCTTCAAGAAAAAAAATAGTTGCCATGACTTTTGCCCCAACCCTCGTATTTTCTGCTGAATATTAATTTTTTTTATTGTTAAAGATGTAGAAATATGGAATAGAACTTAGCTCATTACAGAGGCTTGGCATTATTTATCAACTGTACCTTTCTCGTCTGTGTTACCACACTATTTCAATATCATCGAAAAGTCTGTTCGTTTTTCTTTCCCCTAATACAAGATATCTTAAAAATTTCATTTTTATTAAGTCATTATTAAAATTATTACTCTCTAATTAGTAAGAAATCTTTAATCATGTTCATGCAATATTGATATTCTTTCAACAGAAAAAAAAAGATTTTAATATTTTTTAGATGAAAATTTTTAAGATTCAAGAAAAAAAAATAATAAAAGGTGCTAAAAGCCAGATCAATATAAAATAAAAATATTAGTGATATGAGCTTAAAAATTCGAATATAAAACTAGTTTAATCATATACAGTCGGACCTCTATATAACAAAGTCGCTAAATCCCAGATAAAAGTTCGCTATATGGAATTAGTTATATAGAGATATAGAGATTCGTTATTTAATATACTATATACTATTCGTTATATAGAGATTCATCTTTTAATATACTTTATATAAACCACATTAAACAAATTTTAAATTCATAACCAATATATATTAAAAAAACAACTATTCACACCATTTTAAAATTAATATATGTTTATTTTATATATCTTATCCATCAAAAAAGAAAGAAAAGAAAAACTGCAAGGAAAACAAGGGGGAAAAAATGTCGAAGAATTAACTGTACTTTCAATATTAAGAAAATAACTTTATTCTAAAACTAATGAATTTTAAGGACATTTTACAATTTAAAACATACAAGTAATAATAAACATTCATTATTTTATAATTAGAACACAGGGACACGGGACAACTCTACTGAGGGTGAAAGAGGATATCGAAGATATTTCTAGTGAACTAGCAATGGAGATTAAAGGTTGCACTTCCTGAACGAAACGCCCAGAACTCTATTGCTCTCGGCGAGTTAGGATCTAATAAAACCAGTTCGAGATTTATGACCACTATAAAATGTGTTAAAGAGAGAATAACTTGAAATTTTTCAGAAATACTTTTTAAAAAAAGGGAGAACAAAATTGAATCGCAAAAGAAAAAAGTTCGTTACATAGAAAATGCACTTCGCTATAGAGAGGTTATTTTACGAAGAAAAACGTGAAATGTTCATGGTTCCAGGAAAAAGTTCGCTATATAGAAAAATTCACAATATAGAGGTTCGTTATATAGAGGTTGGACTGTACGTATTAAATTATATATATTAAGTGCTTTTCAAGAAACTCTAAAATCCTATGAAATATTCGAAATTATAAACTAAGGAATTCATAGCATTAAAACTCGTGATTTAATTTCCTAGAAAATTAACTATTTTACACATACTTCACTCAGCTATTAAGTATCGTCAACCACAGAAAATTTTAAACACTTTTGAAACATGCTATTCAACTGCAGCCCCGAATTCCATCATTCAAAGATAACAAGCCGTAACTTCCACTTCACTGGTACTGCTGTGATGGTGCTATTGCTTTCGTTTTAGAAAATTCATCCAATGAAATTCGACAAAAGATATGAAATGCCCCAAAGTATCATTACTTCAGCCGAATCTATGACTACTTTTTAATAACGGCATCTGAACCTGAAAAGTGAATGAAATTTGAAAGATGGAATGCTTGTCTATGACCCCTAATGACTCGTCAAATTTCATTTTACACGGAAATTCACTGTGCAGTGATCTTTCTCGATTCTGTTACAGATGATTAATCATTTGGTGGAATAT
>BMAV01021641.1:0-34376 GCA_019973955.1 Trichonephila inaurata madagascariensis
ACATAAAAAAAAACCCTTAAATTTATAATGATATTAAAAAGTCTAACTTTTATTTAAAAAATTATTTTGGTAAAGTTAAGAGTAAGATTGTAAGTGGATAACAGCAATAAGTTAATAAAAAATTCTTTCAGCTACTTTTTATAATGTAAGTTAGTATTTTATACGGGAAAGTGTCGTTTTGATACTGTAAAGTTAAGTTTTACATATCACTAATAAAAGCAAAGATTTATTTTATTATTTTTTAACACTAGAACGTCCGTTGGTATCATTTGGACACCAAAGTCTGTTTACTTTGTTCACCTTTTCGCATTACTACAGGGAATTTGAAAATGTTTCATGATTTCTAATCATTTCCCCTGGTGATTACACAGAAAAGGTTTTGTGGTTGTGGGTTAATTAGGAGGAATTTTACAACTAAATATACCTAGAATGTCCACTGGTGTCATTTAGACATCTAGGCAATTTATCATAATAAAAAGCTGTCGTTCAACAAAATACCGGGTGTTTCTAAAAGAATATCGGAGGTTTAACGCTTTATCGTATGCATTACATATAACATATTAGTACGACTCATACATCGAATGAAAGATCAACTGAAACAGTTTTGTTTGGTGGCATGTGTGCGCGAGTGAGCACAAAACGTTTGCTGATTTTTCCCCCATTCTTGCTGATCAAGTAGAAAAATGGCGACTAGTAAACAGAAAGCGTTTTGTGTTCTCCAGTTTGCAAAGACAGAATCTACTGTTACTGTGCAACGAGCTTTCCGTATTAAGTTCTATTGTCAACCTCCAAATCATAATAGCATTCTTAGGTGGTACCATCAGTTTGAAACAACTAGCTGTCTTTGTAAAGGGAAATGTAATAACGGTAACTGGTTCTGCCTATCTTGATGCTCTACAACTATGGCTATTTTCTCAATTGGAAGAAAGTGAATCAAATAACTTCACTTGGCAGCAAGATGGTGCACCGCCTCACTGGCATCTTTCAGTACGCGATTGGTGTTAAATATCACTAAACCCAACCAATGGATTGGCCGCAAAGAGCCTCCCGATAAAGCTTGCATCGCATGGCCTCCACGTTCAACCTATCTGACGCCATGTGACTTTTATTTATGGGGGTTCATAAAGGAATATTTGTACGATGTTCCGCTACCAGCTGACGATTTAGACTTAAGACACAGGATGGAAGCAGATGTTGCAAGAAGTTCCTCAGACACACTGAAAAAAGTTTGGGATGAACTCACCTATCGACTTCATTTGTGCCGTGTGACGAATAGGGCTCACATTGAACATTTGTGAACTTGTAGGTAAAACTGTTTCAGTTATTCTTTCATTCAATGTATGAATTACACTTGTAACTTATATGTGATATATACTAAAAAGCGTTAAATCTTCGATATATTTTTAGAGAGAAACTCCCGGTATAATTTACTATATATAATTAGATATTATTAGTAAAACAAACTTCCCAAAGTCCTATCGAACATTTTTTGAAATTGAATGCAGTGTTATTGAGTTCACAGTGGAAATCAATCAATTATAGTAAAAATTGTTATGTCTAAGTGTTTCGTTACATAGTATTTGCTTATCTGCTCTTAAAAAATTTTCATCCACTACAAATTTAAAAATTTTATTTGAACTTGATTGGATGAATAGAAAGTATTTTATTGACGATGGAAAATTTTAACAAGATATATACATAATATACACTGGTGTGCAAAACTTAAGCAACAATGTAAAAATTTAGCAGATAGCCATGAAATTGCAGAAAAAGAGGTCTGGAGATCAGTAGAGGGAACACGTAAGTCAGTAGAAACGTCATGCATATGCAAATATCAGGAAAAAACGTCAGAAGCGATGTGAGCGTACGCAAAACGCGTGATGTCGGCGCGCGCTGCTCAACAGTAGAATGAAATGAAGGACGGAGACGCAATTCACCATATTCTCTGCAAGTGCCAGTGAGTCAGTTCGTGAAATATGGCTAGAAGAAATCACCTAGACGACTTCGCACGTGGAAGAATGATCGGAAAGCTGGAGAAGGGGCGTACTGTCACCAGTGCAGCTGCAGAGTTCGGAATCAACAAAAGTGTCGTTTCGCGCGCTTGGCAAGCGCTCCCAACCACAGGTACAGCTGTTAGAAAGGTTGGTGTGGCCGCCCGAGGACGACAGCTGCAGGGGATGACCGATATATCATCCTGCAGGCGAAAAAAGTTCAACAGCAGTCAGCAAGCGCCATTTCTAAGAAACTCTGTACAGCAACAGGTCGACAAGTGTAGCGGTTTACTGTGGCCAGACGCCTTCACAAATGGGGCCTGTTCACCCACCGTCCTGAACGCTGCCTCCCGTTGAAAGATGGCCAACGAAACCACCGTTTACAGTGGGACAGAGAGCACAAAAACTGGACAACTGATCAATGGAGTCGTGTCCTCTTTACGGATGAGAATCGGTTCAGTACCAGAAGCGATTCTCAACGCGTTTTGATTTGGAGAGAGATCGGGATCCGGTTTTATTCCAGTAACATCAAGGAAACACATCGTTACGGTGGTCCTGGAGTTCTTGTCTGGGTTGGCATTTTGCTGAACGGCGGAACTGAGCTTCACATTTTCGACAGAGGGTCTGTAACCGGGGATCGCTATTGTGAGGAGGTACTTCTTCCCCATGTGCATCTTTTCCGAGATGCCATTGCCCCAGACTTCATTTTTATGGATGACAATGCACGGCCACATCGCACTCTTGCTGTTGAGGAGCTGCTGGAAAGTGAAGATATCACTCGAATGGATTGGCCAGTGTGTTCCCCAGATTTAAATCCCATCGAACATGTATGGGTGCTTCGGGAGACGTATTCCCACCTACATCACCGGAGTACAACCAACAACTCAAACAGATGATGATTGAGGAATGGGCACTCCTACCTCAAGAAATGTTGCACCAGCTGGTTCTGAGTATGCGCCGATGCTTTCGTCATCCCTTTACGTACATAATACTCTCCCTCATTTCAGAATTTCATGTCTTTCAGATGATTTTTCGTGAAGTTATGGCAATAAACCCACCTTTTGCTTAAGATTTGCACACCAGTGTATATATGTAAGTAAATATATAAAGGGAGAGAGAGTGAGCTAATAGTAGGAATTGAAAGAAAGGCTTAGCAGTTTGATGTTGTTAAGCTCTCAAAATGATATTACAGTGGAAATTGATCACGATAATACCATTAATGATTTTTTTTGTAATCAAAGCTCGAAGAAAATCTTTGTTGTACAAGTACATTGACCATAACTCTACAAAGAATTAGGATGTCTAAAAGTCGTACAAATTAAAGCGATAAGTGATGAAAAAAATGATAATGAACAAGTTGAAAACAGTTCAAACAATAATGAATACTGTACTGTAATTGCGAACGATTTCAATAATTTACTATACTAATTTACGTGGTCCGTGATGCCATTTGGAAAAATTGAAGAAAAGTAGCCAAATCATGTGGCACTAACCCAGTGCTTATCAAAATTTCAATATTTGTGACCCAATTTTCAATGTTAATTTTCATCACCTTCCCCCTCCCTTCTACAACGATAAACTTTGGCACTAAAGCTACAATACGACCTTAATTAGAAACCGAACAAATTTTCAAGATAAGTATTTTGTATACACTTTTGTATATGATAAGTCCATGGGGACTAAATAGTAAGTATTTAACTTGTTCTTTTAACGTAGTATTGATAAAGTAATTTTCAAATACATTGTGCTGTACTGATACATTTATAAGTACATTATATCAGAGTAAATGTGTATTTCATTTTTTACTATGCCAAAAGGAATTTTCTTTTGCTACCTTTTAGTAAATAATTTCTTTTTAAATTATCTTTTATTTTCGACTTTTCGATATGCTCGTGTCCCACTCGTAGAGTTAACATATCTCCCAATGGCGTAACAATGAAAAAAATCGACAGTGTCCATGTCGTATGATTATGCGGTATGTTAAATATTTCTTGAGTGCCTGTTTGTCTTGAGTGCTTTCTGCAAAATAAAATTTCTAGTACTGTTTCGCATCGTCATGGCTTTGGTGCCTTCCTCTGGGTAGGAAATAGGGTCTCAAAATCACTCGTGGTGATTAGTATACCACCTACATGGTGCCGCTTTAAAAAGAGATTCCAGCTCAAGGAAAATGTAGTGTAATATTGAAGTACCAATCAGCAGTCCCATTAGATATATATAAAAAACATTTTGGATATTTAAATCAAGGTAAAATAAATAATAACAAATGAACAAGTCAAAATTATACTCAGGTTGATTGATTGATTGAATATTAACGTCGCACTGTTCAGCTGCACGAGGGCTTTTGGCGATGGACCACGTAATTTTGAACCATGGTCAAGTGACGTGGACGTAACCTGAGCTGGCACCCCCTCTCCTAACTACCACACCACACCAATGGGAGGACGTTTCAGCTCTCGACAGATTTAACGTGCATCGCTGCCCTACACGGCGGGTCTTTAGTGGTACTCGGTTCGAACTCGTGACAAGGAAAGCCACGATCCGATACCCATACCACTCGGCTACCGTGGCCACAAATTATACTCAGGATACAAAACGCAAGGAAAGTTTTCAATGTCTGTTCAATAAGGATTTTTTGTAAAAATGCTCTAAACTTTAAATGCTATTGTAAAATGCTCTACGAAATTAGATGTGGGTAAAAGCCTGATTTCTATAAAAATGACTCAAAGAAATATGACGGACATCTTTACAGACTGGGACGCGTAATCAACGCGAAGTACACAATTCAATGTGCGCATTTAACAACGTAGACAACCATCGAAACCAAAATGGAGCATTTTCGTTCAGCATCCAACGGATCATACAAAATAAATCCATTGCATATAAGTCGCACGCACACACACACACACACACACACACACACACACACACACACACACACACACACACACACACACACAATTATATTTAAATAATATATTTTCCCAAATATTAATCTTTGGGTTTAAATTTTATATTTAAAAAATTTTTTTTGCCCACAGATCCCAAAAAATTTTTTATATTAACTTTTTTATATTTAATTTAACCAAATTTAAAACCCTTTAGTTTTTCCTAACTTTTTTTGGGTACCGTTTTCTGAGAGCATTATTTAAAATTGTATTGCTCTCCGGTTTGGAAAAAATTTTAAATTTTATGCGGAAATTTAAGCAACCCAAAATGAAAACCAAAACCCTTACTTCCCAAAATACCGCCTTCTTCCATAATTTCAAAATTTTTTTCTGAAAATTGCAAAAAAGGGCGTTGGGATGTAAACCCCCAATAAACCCCCAAGAGTGGCTTTTTTTTCCCTAAAATACCACATTTTTTATAACATTTATTTTATTATTCACCGGGAAAAAACCGATTGAAAAATTGTTTTTTAATTTTAAAACCAAAATAAACCCCTTTAGATTTTTTACATTTGTAAAGTTTAAAATTTTAGAACAATAAGTAAATTTGATTGCTCGGATTGAAATGTAACCTTTGATTGGATAAAAGTCTTAGTTAATTTAAAAGTAACGCCTTCTTTCAATAATTTAATATTTTTGTTGTTGTAATTGCTGAACAAAGCGTTGATGGGAGGCAGGTCACAATTATTTCATTCAATATTATGTCTTCATTTTTATTTTTAAAGTACCATCTTTTTTACTTAATTAAATTTCATTGCTCAGATTTGTATGACAGAGCTGATTGATGCGCCATAATTATTAACCAATGAACCATAGTTAGGCCTTTACATTTAAGTTCCGCCTTCTTTAAAGGATTTGATGATTTTATTGCTGGAATTTTGCAACAAACCGTTGATTGGATGTAAATTCCATCATTTTATTCAATGTCATCATAGATTGGTTTATTTTTAAAGAACCGCCTTCCTTACATAGTTAAGTTTAATTGCTCCGTTGATCCTACGAAACCGCTGATTGGACGGAAGTTTCCATACATTTAACCAATGTAATAATTTTTCGGTCTCTATTTTTAAAGTACCGCCTTTTTTTACATAATTAAGTTTAATTGCTCCATTGATTGTATGAAAGCGCTAATTGGGCAGAAGTTTCGATAAATTTAACCAATGTAATCATTGTTCGGCCTCTTTTTTTTTTAAAGTACCGCCTTCTACCTAGACGATCTTACAAAGTTAGTTTTCAGGTTCAGATCAGAATTCTCATTGGATGGATTTAATCAATTATTTTAACCAATATTGTCAAAGATTGACTTTTATTTTTTAACGTACCGCCTTCTTTACAGTATTTATTAAATTTTATTGGTCTGCCCTATTGAAAGTTCCGATTGGAGATACATGGTACAATTAATTTAAACGATGTTCGACTTTCAAACTTTAAGTACCACCTTTTTTTGAGCAGAGTTACTAATTTATTTTTCAGAATCTGATAAATGTGACCAGTGGATGTTCGTTATAACCTTTTCCCCAATGTTGCTTTTTCCAATTACTACAATTAGTTCACTCTCTCCCTATATATATATATATATATATATATATATAGTGGCCGCGGTAGCCGTGGTATAGGTATCGCATCGTGGCTTGTCTTGTCACGAGTTCGAGCCCAGTACCACTAAAGACCCACCGTGTAAGGCAGCGATGCACGTTAAATCTGTCGAGAGCTAAAACGTCCTCCCGTTGGTGTGGTGTGGTAGTTAGGAGAGGGGGGTGCCAGTTCAGGTGTCATCCACGTCACTTGACCATGGTTCAAAATTACGTGGTCCGTCGCCAAAAGCCCTCGAGTAGCTGAACAGTGCGACGTTAATATTCAATCAATCAATCAATATATATATAATATATATATATATATATATATATATATATATATATATATATATATATATATATATATATATATATATATATATATTATATATATATATATATATACCTTATTCAAATTTTCAATCGTTAATAAGATACTTTCAATTCATCCATTCCAGTTCAAATACACTTTTAAACTTGTAGTGGTTGACACTTGATGTTAATACAATTTTTTCAAATATTTTAGTTCATTAATTAAATTAAAAAATGAATAAATTGCAACAATCGAAAATAACAGTCCAACAGCTTATATAGAAAAGAAAATTGTTCGTAGTATCACTGTAGCGAAATGGATAGCGGGTTGGACTTCTAATCCAAAAGTCGTGGGTTCGAATCCCATCTGGGATATATTAATTTAAAAAAAATGAGAATTTTTTTTTACTATACAATTTTATTATAAAAATTTAATTTAATTAATGAATAAATAGTAACAAACAAACGAAAAATAATCCAATACCCTATATAGAAAGGAAAATGGAAAATTGCAAGGAAAATCGTTTTCTGTTTTGTCACTTAATATTGTGATTCTGTCATAGTAACTAAAATAAAATTTTCCTTTGTTCACCTAAGTAGGAATTGACTTAATTTTTTCTTTTTTTCATATTGCTTGTTCCACGTGAAATTATTTACTTCATGAATCAACCGATTTTAATGATTGACAATTTTGTGTGTTTTAATGATGACGTTAGACCAGTGCTTCTAACACACTTTCAATATTTGCGACCCAATTTGCAATCATTATTTTCATCGCACCCTCCCCATATATTAACAATGTATTCAATGCAATAATGATGTTCTTTAACGATAAAGCTACAATATACACCCTTATTTGTAAACCATACAAATTACCAAGATGAGTACTAAATTTTGTATACGTTACTTTTAAATAATAGATATTTTAGGTAAATTATTTTAAGCATTACTTTCGTCACTTGACCATGGTTCAAAATTACGAGAGGCCGTGGTAGCCTAGTGGTCAAGGTAACGGACATGTAGCCGGTGTGAGTTCGAGCCTAGTGCCGCTGAAGACCCGCCGTGTAGGGCAGCGATGCTCGTTAAATCTGTCGATAGCTCAAACGACCTCCCGATGGTGTGGTGGGATAGTTAGAAGAGGAGGTGCCAGCTCAGGTGTAAATCCCCCGTCACTTGACTATGGTTTAAAATTACGAGGTCTGTCGCCCAAAAGCCATCGTAAAACCCGAAAAAAGTGACGTAAATTATTCACCCCACTCACTAAAAAATTACGAGGTTCGTATCCAAAAGCACTCAAAAGGGCGGGAATAGTGCAGCGTTAATATTCACTCACTTTACTCACTCAACCTTTTAACGAGCAAAAAAGCCAAAAACATTTTTCGTGAAAAAGAAAATTGATAAATGTAATGTTTTTTTTTTCTATAAACATTATTTACCCCAAAAAAAAAAAAAAAAAAAAAATCTGATTAGGGTTTTTTTTTCCTCTGGGGGGTTTGGGACGGTATAGCCAATTCGCATTTTTAAACATTTAACTTACTTTTTCGGGACAAAGAAAAAATTTCATATTACAATAAACTTTTTTATGAAAAATTAACATTTATTCTCTGATAACTATTTTGATAACAATTAAATACAAGGTACAAGTGTAATAAAATAATAATAGAATAATTATACAATATCGAATGCTTACACGGAGAAAAAAGACTTACTAAAAAAATTGAATTTCCCGTGTACATTCTCAATTTAAAATGAGTATATTGTGTCGGGTTTTGAACGCACGCCTTTCTTGAATTTGATACAGTACATGTCCCAAAAAACCCCCAAAAAACACCTCAAAAAAAATTTAAAAAGATTTTCAGGTTTTAAGAAGTTGTTTTAATATTCTCTAGATATTTTAAAAATTGGGGATAAAATAAAAACTTAGTTCTTTTTAAATCTACCGAATTTTTCGTATCTCCCTATGCTACAAGGGCGGAGGAACACATGAGTATTAAATGAGTATATTTTTTTGTTGTTATTTCTGATTTTTCTTTTTGTAAATCAAAAAGTACGTGACTTGTTTTTAATCTAAGTTTAATATGTTGGTATAATTATTAAATACCCCCCCCTATATGATTGAAAAGCCAATTTAGCTATGGGGGATAAATGCTTACTTTATATTGGCAGATTATTTAAAAAAGACTATGTTATTAATTTAATGCAATTTATTAGGTTCTTTAAATAATTTTTGATTTATTCAAATAAAAACTAAACAACTGTAAGCAACATTTTTTATAAAACCCATCCTGGGCTTAAGTGTTGAGTAGGGGGGGTTTTTGGCAAAGTTTTTTTGTAGAAAACCAAAATTGGCGATAATTGGCCTAATTTAGCGATAGGTGAGAAAAATTACGAAGGGGGATTTTTCCAATGAAAAAAAAATTTGTTAATGAGAAATAAAAAATTAGTACAAGTTACCAGTAATGCATTTAATTGTTTTTTGGCGATCAATTCCGGTCGCCAAATAAAAGGGGGTAAAATTTTACATTTTAAACCCCAAAAATTTGGGAAAAAAATTTTTTATCTATGTCATTACACATAGCCAACTGGGTAAAACCCCATTTTTGCTTTTTGCTTTGAAAGGTGGTCATCCAGTAATCATTATGTCACATGAATTTTGGGGGTTTTAGAGTAGTATTTTTTTTGCAGTAGAATATCCCGGGGAATTGTAGCACTAACATGTTTGAATATGGTTTTATGGACTGAACATAGTATTAATTTTTTAATCAACTAACACTGTTAGTAGAAGATGCCTTGAATGGGGGAATAAAAAATTTTTTTAGAAACCCAAAATTGAACCCAAAAATCAATACTTAAAAGATTCAGGATTTTTTTTTAAATTTTCCCACTTTTTCCCAAAACCCACACAGAAATTATTTTTTATTTTTCGTGCATTTATTTTGGGCAAATAATTGAAGTTTTCCCTTTTCTAGTTTAAAATTTTATTTTTTATTTTCATACTGAACTCAAAATGGTTTTTCATGTTGTGGAAAATTTTTGGGGCAAAAGGCAAGTTTACAAAAAAAATTTTTTTGTTGACAATTATTAATCTTTTGTGGAGATTAATTTTTTGGGAAATTTTTAAAGTATTTTTAGCTTATTAATTAAGTTATAGAAAATTTTTTAAAAAAGTTCCCATACCGAAATTATTTAAGAGTTTCAACAATTTCAATAAATTTTATTTTATGATTCTTTCAATTTCCAAATTGAAAGAATCAAAATTAAGGGAAAACAGAAATTAAAAAAATGAGTAAAATTAGTTGGGTAAAATTGAGCATATAAAATATTTCAAGAATAAATTTTTTATTTTTTCGGTATTAGACATTAAATAAAAAAAATTAAATCTACTTAACTTTTAATATTTAATGGATATTTTGTCTTATTAATAATTGATGGCATTGTTTAAATTAGATTTATCACTGTACTTACACATTTCCACCCTTTTTGGAAAAATTTTAATATGAAACGAAACACATAAAATTTCAAAGAAGCGCACACAACACATGCAATTGGTATTCCAACTTGGCGGGGTTATCTTGAACGTTGGCAGTTGTTACCATAATATGTAAGTACCGATTTATTTTTAAACATAGTGCAGAAAGGCAGTGGCATAACAGAGAACTTTTTGGGCCCCCCGTTAAGTAAAGGGTTTGGGATCTCCGTTGGTTTTTTACGGTAGGTATTTTGGGACGTAAAGGTTTTTGGGGCCCCTTAGGACCCAGGGCACCCCAATATGGGGGTGTATGTTATGCCACTGCAAAAAAAGTCTATACTTTCAAGACCATCCCCTTTTGTTTTTGATTGAAAACTATTGTGATATTTCTAAAAATTTTATTAATCTGGTAATTTTTATAAAAACTTACAAGTTCAGTCAAACTGGGTTTTAATTCACAACATATTGATCTTCTGGTTTATAACAAAACCTTTAATGTGACCATAGTTTTTTTGTTTATTTAGATGAAAATAAATGAGAATATATCAGATTTTTGATTTTTAAACCCCGATTAAGTATATTTTACGCTTTTTATTTATTTTATCAGTGATTACATACATGGGAATTCCGGGGAACACGGTATCATAGGGAGATTACTTTTTTCCCCCTTTTTTGAGCCCCGGCCCATACTGGTGTTATCGGGATTTGGAATGATTAAAAAACCATGAATTTTGAATGGAGTTGGGGCTTAACAGCAAAAATCAACTAGTTTTTGAACAGATTAAAGGAAGAAAAATTTAGGTATTTTACATATTATCGCAAACAATGCCAACGTTAAAAAATAGATGGCAACCCTGTTTTTCCATATGTTGTTCATGCTCAATTGACATGACCATGGGGCCATTTCATTCAATTTTCACCAAAACATTTTGGATAATATGCGTCCCAAAAAATTAATCCAGCTTTGGTACAAAAATTTTGTATGCAGGTATGTTATAATGAACAGAAACACGAAAAGAAATCTGCCATAGTATGTAAGTCCCGGGATTATTTTTTATAACATAGTAGAAAGACAGTGGTGAAAAGGGGGGACTTTTGGGTCCCCAAGTTGATTTTACAAATTTTGGCGACTTTTCCGGTTTTTGGGCCCCTAGAACTGGAAAACCCTGCAAATAGGGGGGTGTATGTTACGCCACTGCAAAAAAGTCTATGCTTTCATGACCAAAAAATTTTGTTTTTGATTAAAAAACTATTGTGAAATTTCTAAAAATCTTTTTTAATCTGGTTTTTTTATAATAAACTTACCCCGTCAATGTAAGTTTTAATTCACAAAATATTGATCTTCTGGTTTATAACATATTTTTAAAGGTGCCCCCAAAAGGTTTTTATTTGGATGAAAAAAAAATGAGATATATATCTGTTTTTTGATGTTTAACCGTTTAATATTTTTTAAATTTCTTTTATTTATTTATCCGGATTCCATTTTTGGGTCATTTCCCCAGGGAACACGGTATCATATGTAAGATTATTTTTTCCCCTTTCTGAGCCCCGGATCATCCCTTGGTTTTCCCTTTTTGTATTTTATTCAAGCAAAGATTTTATAAAAATTTTTACATACAGGGGCACCATAATAAAAAACAAAAATTTTTTTTATAGATATTAAATTTTTTCAGATAGACCAAGATTTCTGTGTTTTTATTTCTACTGCATTAGTTGGAAAAAATATTAATTGACATAAATATTTTTTTAACAGATTGCCATAGATGAAAAAGTTTCTTTTTAGATAATGGGATGTTAAAAACAAATTTTGGGGAAAGCTGGCTCTGATTGTTTCAGGGGGAAAAAAGTGAAAGACTTGTATTCAAAAATTATCATAATATTTATTCATATTCAATTAAAATTTGTCCGTTGTTAATATCAAGTTCTTCGGAATTAAAAAAAGCAAAAAAAACAAGATAGGTAGTAGAAAGTTTTCCAAAAGATTTTTTTTTACATTACAGGTTGGAGGGGAAAAAGGAGACAGCTCTTTTTTGAGTATTAAAATTTAAATGTTCAAATTTTTGATATCGGTACCCCACATACCAAGTGTTGTTGGGGGAAAATTTGTCAAGTTAGGGGGAAAACATTACAATATGGTTACCAAACCTTTAAATTTGATTTTGTGGTTGCCATCCATTGTTTTTTTTTATTATTTTTTTTAATTTTATTCTTTTTTTATAATTTTTTTTTAAATTATAGTATATTAAAATAAATTTTTTAAATGATTTATATTTATGGCAGTATCCTTATTATTTTCATACAATTTAAGTAGTTTTTTTTTAAAAAACAAACATTTCCATGTTTCCTGTTTTAGCCGCCATTTATTCAAAAAATGGACATTTAAAATATTATTGGGTTTTTTTATTTTAAATCTTTTTTTTAAAAAGAACATTGGGGCTCCGCTTTCAATTTTTTATGGACAAAAAAAGGGTTACTAAATTTTCACTTTTTTTTTTTCTTTTTTTTTTCTTCTAGATTGAGATTTTGCTTATTTTGGCCATTTTCAAATGTGATATGCATGGCAGCAAAAAAGAAAAAAACTTTCAGGGGGTTAAATTTTTTGACAGTTTTGTTTTATTGCAGATGTTTTCAATGTAAATTTAAAGGCCCCACGATAGTAAAACTATCGGGAAATTTTTTTTTCAATTTGGGTGCAAATTGTAATTTTTTCTTCAAACCCCTTTTTTTTTAATTAATGGGTTTTAAGTGTTCCTTGGTCAAAAAATTTACAAAAAAAAACTTTTAAAATTTTTTTATTTATTGAAAATTATTCAAATTATTTTCAATATATTCAAAACCCACAAATATATAAAAAACATTTTGGGGAAACAGATTTATAATATTCTACCTAACCTTTTTAAACCTTTATATTGATTTCTTTTTTTTTTTTAAAAATTTTTTGGTTTTAAAGTTATTATTTTTCCATTTTTCTTCTGTTTCTTTTCCCAACATTTCTAAATACCTTGTGTTTTATTTCTTTTTAAAACCTGGTAATTCATATTTTTTTACAATAGCACTTTTTCATTTTTGCTTTTTTTTAAAAATTTAAAGTAATTCCTTTTTTTCAGGAATAGGCTATTCTTTTTAAAATTTCTTACATGTTGAGTTCTTAGTGTGAGACCACCTTCTTGGGTTGAAAACTACCAGATTCCAAAATCTTATTTTGCAGTGATTTCAAAACCGGGGCCCAAAAAAATTTTGTGCGTAAAGAAAATAAAAAATTAAATCCCCAATGTATATATTTTTCAACGAAGGGTTTTTTTTGAACAGTAGTTTTTTTAAACCCAACTTCAAAAGCAAGCAGGTGGGTGGTAGCTTAGGGGTCCGGGTAACAGACCCCGGGGTTTTGGGATGTCCGGGGTTCGAATCTGTCGAGAGCCCCAAAAAGTCCCCCTTTCTGGTGTGGTAGTTAGGAGAGGAGGGGGGCCGGGACAGGTGCCCTCCCTCACCCCCTTTTCCATGGTTGAAGATTCAAAAGGGCTGTCGCCAAAAGCCCCTTTTTGTGTTTAACAGTGCTACGTTAATACTCACCAGCAAGACATGCCTTCATGTTTACTAGTTAAAAAAATTTTATTTTTTTAAAAACCTTTTTTCCTTGTTTCTGAATTATAAATTTTTTTATTTTTAATTTGCATTAGTTTCATTTCTACTTGTAAGCTTTTTAAAACTTCATTTTTTTTAAAATTACAACCCTAATTTATTTTAAATTTTGGAAATAGTTCCGATTTTTTTTTAGATAAAAAAAAATTTTCAAATTTCATTTATTTTACACTTTTTGCCAAAGACCATTTGATTCCCATTGCAGTCTTTTGTCGTCATATTCAAAAAAAGTCGTATGGGGGGGGCATGGTACTAAATTTGTTATGCTAAATTTTGTAAATTGTCAATTAGAATACTATATAATTAAGGGAAAAACATTTTGGGAGATTTTACTCTAACGAGGAAAATTTTAAGATTTCCTCTCAGAACCAGCTATCTATAAATTTTTTTAGTATATAATTTAGATGACTCATGTATCCCCAACATGTAGTTTATTTTTAAACACTGAAAGACATTTTCACTTTATTTAGGGAAGAAAATGCTATTGATTTGATAAAAATAAAAAAAAATCTGTTTAATTATATGTTTCCTTTTGGCATTAGAACCTTTTTTATATTTAAAATAATTTGATATATATTACATTAAAAAAATAAGCTAAGTTTTGCCATACAAAAAGAATGGAGTTGACTATAATATGGATTTATATATAGAGAGATAGTATTTATAAAAAATTCAATAAAAAAAAATCCTTTATGGAAAAGGCATGTTGTTTTTAAAAAAACACACTTATATCCTTGTTTTGTTTTTTTTATGGTCTGATATGTATGTGTACAATTTCCAGAATAAATATTTTAAAGATATGGGTTTGGTTTTATTTTTTTTTGTTTACAGTGAATAATTAAAAAAAATGCTGTACACTAGTAAAATGGCTAGATTACGGTTCCAATTTGGGCCTTTGATGATATTTTTTTTTTAAATGGATGCTGAAAAAAATTTTAAAAACTCTTTTTCCCGTTGGTTAAAAATTTTTACATTTTAAATGTTTTGTGAATGTAAAAACTGTTTTAATTGTTTTTTTATTCTTCTAAGGACCAAAAATTTTTAAAAATTTTAATTTTTGATTTAAAAAAAAATTTAAATTAAAAAATACAATATTTTTTTTTTTTTTTGGTGATAGAGTATAAAAAAACCAAATTAATATAAAAAAATGAGCTTGATTTGTAAAATTAATTACAATGCATTTTTTTTTCCATCTGGATGGATTAAAAAGGGGTCCCAGTAGCTGGTTGATGAGTGTTGAGAGCAGAGGTTGTGTTTGGATTTTTAAACAAAAAAAATTTATACAAAAATAATTTTCCCCACCTGGGAGGCCCAATGAGACTTATTTTAGTTGGGTTTCTAAGCCCTTTGAAGTTTTTTTTCTTTTCATGTTAACATAAATGTAAAGAAACTATTCCTTTTTTTTTGTGTTTAGGGAAAATTTTTAAAATGAAAAAATCTGTTATTCATCGTAATGTTTCCAAGATACTTATTGGACTGATTTTTAAAAAAAGCTAATTTTTTTGTTTGTATAGGATTTTAAAGAGACAATATATTGTTTTTTAGAAATATAAATATAACTTTTTTAAAGAGCCAAATTACTTACACATTTGTTCAACTATTGATTGGGAAACAATTTTTTTATTTTCAAAGATTTAAATTTGAGGTATTAGTTATAAAATAATATAGTTTAAGATCCAAAAGTAGTTATATTTTAAAACGAAAATATTATTTTTTTTTTTTTGGGAAATTCGTATCGCCCCAAAAAAATTGGCGCGACATTATACAAAAAAGAAGTACATGGTTGGTTTAAATTTAGCGCGTAAGACATTGGGAATTATCTTGAACGTTGGCACTTTTTCGATGATAAAATAAACCCTTTTTTAACACAATAAATGCAAAAAAAATTTAGATTTTCGAAGCTAAGTGGTAAAAACTTCAAAAAATGTAAATTAAATAAAATTTTAAGATGGAAAAATGAAATTTCAAAATTGTTTTCACATATTTAGATCCCTTTTTAAAATTTGATTTGATGTATATTTTTTTGTTAAAATTAGTATTGGATACAACAGTATCTAAAATAAAAAAACAAAAAACTCATATTTATCCCCTAAATACTAACTATTCACTTAGTTTTTATATTCTCAAATTTGATCCAGAACAGTTTCAAAATGAGTATGTGATGTTTACAATTTTGAGTACGTAAATCGTTGCCCAAAAATGAGAATGGGGTATTTTAAATTTGGGGTATGGTTGCATCGGAGCTATTTTGAGTATGTGACGTATTCAAAAGTGAGTATTTTGTGCTCAGTTCTGATAACCGGTTTTTCGCAGTGTACACACGGATGATAGTACGCAACACTCATCGAAGGCAGAAGTATGAAACCATAGCTGCAGAACAAAAATAAAATAAAATAAAATAAAAAAATGTTTAATTGGAGGTATGGTCCCCTGTTTCAGATAAACAGGCACCGTGATTTTATACCGGAGATAAAGGATTTCATGAGTTCCTGCACAAATTATTCTCACGCATTCAGCAACTCTATTTTCAAGCCTTGGATGGTTTTTGGAGGGGATTTAAGAGTTGCAATTGCCCTACAAAGAGCATCCCTGGTATGCTCAACACGGATGAGATCTGGAGATTTAAGCGGCCAATCTATTCGGCAAATATCCATAAAGTTATCGACCAGATAAGTTCTACGTGACTCGCGGTATCATGCATTAAAATAAAATCAGGGCCAATTGCACCCGTGAAAAGGCAAACATAAGGCTCCAAGACCTCCTTCCTTCACTGTGCCTCTTACAAGGCCATAGCAGTGTGTACGGCCATCCAAAGATATGCCTGCTCAAATCGTTAAGCCTCCGTTATTGTAATGTGGATTTTTCGGACACTGGAGGGAGGGGGAGTGGGTCCCTGTTTCTCTCCATATGAAAGTACGCAGAGAAGTCTACTCGAGATAGTCGACAAAATCTAAAAAATTCTTTTAATATTGAGCACCAGTGTATATATTCCTATATACTTGAAAGTACATGGTACAAAAATCATAAATAGAAAAGAATATCTGTTTTAATATTATGTAAATGTGTGATAATTTCTGTATTAAAACAAGTAAAATAATTTTTTTTTTAAGTCAATACCTACTTAAATCAACAAAGAAAATTTTTATTTTAGCTGCTTTTTATTAAATAGTTACCAAAAAATAAATACGTATATTTCAAAAACAGGGAAACACAACATTAATGGTCATTAATTTTTTTTAATTATCATTAAAGTATCGTATTCCCCCCAAAAAAATCGGGGTTTAAAAAAATTTTAGTTCAACTTTAATGCTTTAAAAAAGTGAGAAAAAAAAACCCTTTTTTAAGTTTTTTTACACAAAATCCCAAAAAAAGATGCCAACGTGTCTGTGTATTTGTAATTTATTAAATAATTAGTTTTAATCAATTAATTTTTATTAATTCTAATTAAACTATTGTATTGTCATCCGAAATAATCATGTATATAAAACTTTAGCTCAATTGAGCGCTTTAAAACGTATCTTATAAACGATCGAAAATTCCATCAAGATAAATAAATAAATAAATATATAGAGAGTGTGAGCTAATAGTAGGAGTTGAAAAAGAAATATCTTACTTTATTTTAAAAGTAGATGCAAATATGTATTTCCTTACTGGTCATCAAAACTTCTCAATAAGTAATTTTATCAGGGGCATGATTTCAGAATTCAATACTTAACATCTTTCATAAGACAGTAATTTTATTTTCTATTTTATTCTTGGAAATAACGAAAAATGGGGTTCTAAATGAAAATTCAGAAAAACAGCAGCTTTTTAACTATATTCAACTTTCATCGAAATGTTATGCATGTATATAAATAACTCTGGGAATAAACTCTAAAAGATTAACTTATCAATTTATGTACAAATGAAATGTTTTATAGGATTTCATGAAAGAAGAATTATAACTTAATAAATTTTAAGGATGTTGTTCTTGTCGTTGTGTATTTTATCCTGGGATACATACGAAAGACGACAGATGGAAGAACAGAAACATACAATAAAAACACAGAAGAATACATACTTTTTATTACAAACAATGTTCCCAGCATAGAACAGAAGGGGTGCGCTGCTTTCCAATCGAGACGGGAATCCATTTCAGGCGAACATCCGCCTTTTTTTTCCGAAGATACATCCATGCTTTCTTCGGGATTTGAACCCGAGCCCACTCGGCTACAAGCCGAAGGTCACTTCCACCATACTGGATGGGTGGCAATTTTAGGGAAAAATTATTGAGGCTGTTTTCGGTAAAAGTACGAGAGCTTGAACTAAATGCGAAGCACATTTTCAGACAGAAAAATGTCTCAATTTCCATGGAATTTTGTAGAATTATAGCTCGTATCACTGTTAACAATACAGTGTTCTTAAAAATTTCAAAATATTCCATGAATACTTTCTTTTTCATTTTAATATGGGAAGACATATACCATTTAACATTACAGTATAGTAGAAAAAACGGGAAACACATTTTATACTAGAAAAAATGAATTAACTCTGTTAAAAAAGGAAAGTATGATAAAAAAAAATGTTGCTTTCTAAAGGATAGTGAAGCCAGACTATCATATTAATTTTTCATTCCTTTTATATCTGAAAAAATGTTCCAAATTCGGGTCCTATTCTTTAACATTAACCGAAAACAGCCTTAAAACAAAATTAAACTAAAAAGAAGAATGAAAAAACTGTATGTTTGATATAATTGCCTTTATAATCGACATTTATTTATTTATTTTTGAAATTTTTAATATTAAATATCATGATTTTGGAACGTTAGTTATATAAATTACAGTTAGTATAAGTACTGTGTTTCTTTATTAGAAGAGTTAGTTAACATCACATTTTTCACTATACAAGTCCTTTTCTTGCTATATTTTTATGTAAAAAAGAAAAAAAAAATGTTATTTTTGTGTGAAAAGCTTTTTATTTATTAAGACACTTAGAGTAGTTTATATTCTTCTAATTATATTTTGTAAAAGTATATTCTCTTACGACAATTTATCATTTAATAATACTTCAACTTTATATGAACTAAAAATTCAGTTAAGTGTATCAAGACATGAGAAAGATTTAAGCCTTTTTTTTCCGATTTTCGTAGAATATGTATTTGAAATTCATAAGAATACCTTACTTAAGAATTTTATTAAAAGTATAACAAATAAAATACTAATATAAGGAAAATGGTTTGTAAAACTATGTAGTCTAGAAAACAAATGAATATAATTTAAGGAACTAAAATGGTGTGTTAACTAATAATTTGTGACTCACAAAAACTCTATTACTCTTCTAATGAAACTTTCATTCTTAACGAAAACTATTGGCATCTTTTTATCATCCACGATAATGAATCAGAATATAATGCTTAAATGTTATCGATAACAGATAGTTTTCAAAGCGTCAGTTTGATTACACATGTCCAGTTTTTGGTTCTTTTATAGAGGCAAGTAATGCTCACGTATTAGTTACTCTGACACTAACTATATCCTCAAACAAATAAAAGGAATGATTTAGAAGAACAGTAAGCTAATCTTTGGAATTACTATTCTGTATTGTTTCTGATATAAATGGGATAGTTTATTTTTGTTTTTACATTAAAGAAAAAAGCTCCTTAAATTACTATAATGATATTAAAGAGTCTAACTTTTATTTGAAAAATTATTTTCCGGTAAAGTTAAGAGTAAGATTGTAAGTGGATAACAGCAATAAGTTAATAAAAAATTCTTTCAGCTACTTTTTATAATGTAAGTTAGTATTTTATACGGGAAAGTGTCATTTTGATACTGTAAAGTTAAGTTTTACATATCACTAATAAAAGCAAAGATTTATTTTATTATTTTTTAACACTAGAACGTCCGTTGGTATCATTTGGACACCAAAGTCTGTTAACTTTGTTCTCCTTTTCGCATTACTACAGGGAATTTGAAAATGTTTCATGATTTCTAATCATTTCCCCTGGTGATTACACAGAAAAGGTTTTGTGGTTGTGGGTTAATTGGAGGGAATTTTACAACTAAAAAGCCTTGAATTCCACTGGTGTCATTTAGCATCTGGCAATTTATCAATAATAAAAAGCTGTCGTTCAACAAATACCGGGTGTTTCAAAAAAATATCGGAGGTTTAACGCTTTATCTATGCATTACATATAACAATTAGTACGACTCATACATCAATGAAGAAACCTGAAACAGTTTTTTTTTGGTGGCATGTGTGGCGCAGTGAGCACAAAAAGTTTGCTGATTTTCCCCATTCCCGCGTAGTGAAAAATGGCGACTAGTAAACAGAAAGCGTTTTGTGTTCTCCAGTTTGCAAAGACAGAATCTACTGTTACTGTGCAACGAGCTTTCCGTATTAAGTTCTATTGTCAACCTCCAAATCATAATAGCATTCTTAGGTGGTACCATCAGTTTGAAACAACTAGCTGTCTTTGTAAAGGGAAATGTAATAACGGTAACTGGTAACCAACGGTAACTGGTTCTGCCTATCTTGATGCTCTACAACTATGGCTATTTTCTCAATTGGAAGAAAGTGAATCAAATAACTTCACTTGGCAGCAAGATGGTGCACCGCCTCACTGGCATCTTTCAGTACGCGATTGGTGTTAAATATCACTAAACCCAACCAATGGATTGGCCGCAAAGAGCCTCCCGATAAAGCTTGCATCGCATGGCCTCCACGTTCAACCTATCTGACGCCATGTGACTTTTATTTATGGGGGTTCATAAAGGAATATTTTAGATGTTCGCTACCAGCTGACAATTTAGACTTAAGACACAGGATAAAGCAGATGTTCAAGAAGTTCCCCAACACACTGAAAAAGTTTGGGATGAACTCACCTATCGACTTCATTTGTGCCGTGTGACGAATAGGGCTCACATTGAACATTTGTGAACTTGTAGGTAAAACTGTTTCAGTTATTCTTTCATTCAATGTATGAATTACACTTGTAACTTATATGTGATATATACTAAAAAGCGTTAAATCTTCGATATATTTCTAGAGAAACTCCCGGTATAATTTACTATATATAATTAGATATTATTAGTAAAACAAACTTCCCAAGTCTATCGAACTTTTTTGAAATTGAATGCAGTGTTATTGAGTTCACAGTGGAAATCAATCAATTATAAGTAAAATTGTTATGTCTAAGTGTTTTCGTTACATAGATTTGCTTATCTGCTCTTAAAAAATTTTCCTCCACTACAAATTTAAAAATTTTATTTGAACTTGATTGGATGAATAGAAAGTATTTTATTGACGATGGAAAATTTTAACAAGATATATACATAATATACACTGGTGTGCAAAACTTAAAGCAACAATGTAAAATTTAGCAGATGCATGAAATTGCAAAAAAAGAGGTCGGAATCGAAGGGAACACGTAAGTAGTAGAAACGTCATGCGTATGCAAATATCAGGAAAAAAACGTCAGAAGCGTGTGGGGCGTACGCAAAACGCGTGATGTCGCGCACGCTGCTCAACGTAGAATGAAATGAAGGAGGGAGACGCAATTACCAACTTCTCTGCAAGTGCCATTGGAGTCAGTTGTAAAATTTGGCTAGAAGAAATCACCTGGACGACTTCGCACGTGGAAGAATGATCGGAAGCTGGAAAAGGGGGCGTACTGTCACCAGTGCAGCTGGATTTTGGAATCAAAAAAAGTGTCGTTTCGCGCGCTTGCAGGGCTCCCAACCACAGGTACAGCTGTTAGAAGGTTGGTGTGGCCGCCCGGGACGACAGCTGCGGGGATGACCGATATATCATCCTGCAGGCGAAAAGTTCAACAGCAGTCAGCAAGTGCCATTTCAAAGAAACTCTGTACAGCAACAGGTCGACAAGTGTAGCGGTTTACTGTGGCCAGACGCCTTCACAAATGGGGCCTGTTCACCCACCTCCTGAACGCTGCCTCCCGTTGAAAGATGGCCAACGAAACCACCGTTTACAGTGGGACGAGAGCACAAAACGGGAAACACTGATCAATGGAGTCGTGTCCTCTTTACGGATGAGAATCGGTTCGTACCAGAAGCGTTCTCAACGCGTTTGATTTGGAGAGAGATCGGGATCGGTTTTATTCAGTAACATCAAGGGAAACACATCGTTACGGTGGTCCTGAGTTCTTGTCTGGTTGGCATTTTGCTGAACGGCGGAACTGAGCTTCACATTTTCGACAGAGGGTCGCGTAACCGGGGATCGCTATTGTGAGGAGGTACTTTCCCATGTGCATTTTTTGAGATGCCATTGGCCCCGAACTTCTTTTTTATGGATGACAATCCCGGCCACTCCCCTCTTGCTGTTGAGGGGGCTGCTGGAAAGTAAAGATATCACTCGAATGGATTGGCCAGTGTGCTTCCCCGGGATTTAAATCCCATCGAACATGTGTGGGATGCTTTGGGCGAATATTGCCACACGCTTACATCCCGGGTCAACCAACAACTCAAACAGAGATGATTGAGGAATGGCACTCTACCTCAAAATGTTGCACCAGGTTGTTCTGGTATGCGGAGACAGGGGGCGCACCATTTGTAGTAAGTGGGAGGCAATACCATTTAAGGAACATCTGCTTGTTGTTCTTCTGTGGATAGACAATAGAGTCATGATACTATGCGTTCAATAAAAGTTTTGTTTGATTCCATACCGTATGCGTTGTTTTCTTTTCAGCGCCGATGCTTTTATCCTTTCGTCGCATAATACTCTCCCTCATTTCAGAATTTCATGTTTCAGATGATTTTCGTGAAGTTGAATAAACCCACCTTTCAAGATTTGACACAGTTTTATAATAGAAGTAAAATAAAAGGAAGAGTGGCTAATAGTAGAAATTTAAGAAACTTTGCAGTTTGATTTTTTAAGCCCCAAAATTACAGTGGAAATTGATCACGATAATACCATTAATGATTTTTGTAATCAAAGCTCGAAGAAAATCTTTGTTTACAAAGTACGCCATAACTCTACAAAATAAGGATGTCTAAAGTCTCAAATTAAGCGATAAGTGATGAAAATGATAATGAACAAGTTGAAAACAGTTCAAACAATAATGAATACTGTACTGTAATTGCGACGATTTCAATAATTTCTTAAATAATTTACGTGTCCTGATGCCATTTTGGAAAATTAGGTAAAATTTTGGGACTAACAGTTATCAAAATTTCAATATTTGGACCCAATTTTCAATTATTTTCATCACCCCCCCCTTCTACAACGATAAACTTTGGCACTAAAGCTACAATACGACCTTAATTAGAAACCGAACAAATTTCAAGATAGTATTTTGTATAACACTTTTGTATATGATAAGTCCATGGGGACTAAATAGTAAGTATTTAACTTGTTCTTTTAACGTAGTATTGATAAAGTAATTTTCAAATACATTGTGCTGTACTGATACATTTTTTAAGTACATTATATCAGAGTAAATGTTATTTTCTTTTTTTCTATCCAAAAGGAATTTTGCTACCTTTTAGTAAATAATTTCTTTTAAATTATCTTTTATTTTCGACTTTTCGATATGCTCGTGTCCCATCTAGAGTTAACATATCTCCCAATGGCGTAACAATGAAAAAAATCGACAGTGTCCATGTCGTATGATTATGCGGTATGTTAAATATTTCTTGAGTGCCTGTTTGTCTTGAGTGCTTTCTGCAAAATAAAATTTCTAGTACTGTTTCGCATCGTCATGGCTTTGGTGCCTTCCTCTGGGTAGGAAATAGGGTCTCAAAATCACTCGTGGTGATTAGTATACCACCTACATGGTGCCGCTTTAAAAAGAGATTCCAGCTCAAGGAAAATGTAGTGTAATATTGAAGTACCAATCAGCAGTCCCATTAGATATATATAAAAAACATTTTGCATATTTAAATCAAGGTAAAATAAATAATAACAAATGAACAAGTCAAAATTATACTCAGGTTGATTGATTGATTGAATATTACGTCGCACTGTTCGGCTGCACGGGGCTTTTGGCGATGGACCACGTAATTTTGAACCATGGTCAAGTGACGTGGACGTAACCTGGAGCTGGCACCCCCTCTCCTAACCACCGCACCACACCAATGGGAGGGACGTTTCGGCTCTCGACAGATTTAACGTGCATCGCTGCCCTACGGTCTTTAGTGGTACTCGGCAGTTCAGAACTCGTGATGAAGCCACGTCCGTGCCGGCCACCACTCAGCTTTAAGCCAGCCTGATTATCTCCAGGATCTAAACGCAAGAAAGTTTTCAATGTCACCATTTCAATGGGATTTTTTGTAAAAATGCTCCTAAACTTCTAAATGCTATTGTAAAATGCTCTACAGAGTAGATGTGGGTAAAGCCTGATTTCTATAAAATGACTCAAAAGAAATATGACGGACATCTTTACAGACTGGGACGCATGAAATCAACGCAGAAGTACACAATTCAATGTGCGCATTTAACAACGTAGACAACCATCGAAACCAAAATGCCAGCATTTTCGTTCGGCCTCAACGGATCATACCCTCCAGGGGGCTCACCTTCTTTAAGGTGAGTACGGGTTTTCTCACCGCTCCCGAGGTGCCCTGGTGATCTTTTTCTCTTCTAAAGGGGTTTACTGTCTTTGGTAAACTGTGGGCTACGAGCAGGATACCTAGTGATCTTTTCTCTATTTTCCGGCGCTTAGCCTTTGCCATTTTCAAATTTCACTTTACTTCAACTTTTCCCGTCTAGACCACAGACCAATCTAACAAAATGAACTATGTCCAAACTTTATTTTCTGAAAAGAAAAACTTACGTTTATACTAACATATTATAGTTTTACATTTTATATTGCGTTAATTTAGTTTCTTTTTCGTATATTTATTTTACTACTTTGATTATATTTACTTTATTTGTTTTCGACTAACAACGTTGGTTTTCCGACCCGCATATTTGCCGTGTGCGGCGTCCGTAAGAGGAAAATGAGTGTTCTGGGGATCCCTTTGCGTTCCCTTGCCCACGCTTCTCCAGTATGGAGGGTGAGTAGCCTAGGGATACCTCCTGCGTTCCCCTTTCCGGCCCGCGCTTCCACTGTAGACAGGTGGCAGGGAGTAGGCCCGCTCCTGTCAATCGGCTGGTAGTACCTCTCTTCAGCGTGTCCCCGAAGAACTTGCCTTAAGTTAGTGCTGCAGATAAGGGTGTCAGGTTGCCGTTGGATCACCCTGGACTGTATCACTATCTTCTGGGTGTACTCTGGGTAAAGCGCACTTAGAGTGCCTGGATTTGTGATTGACCGGCACACTGCCTCCCCTTGTTGGACTCCGTGGTGGGTGGAGGCACGCCAGGATGAAGTGGTATACCTTTGTTGTTATGGATCCAATACTGCTGTGCCGGGTAAAGGCCTCGTATTACCCAACAAACTAACGTCGATGAAACTGCGAAATTGCGTTTTTAATTTTATCCTTACCAAACAATGATATGTAAAAAATCATGCATTTGCCTTCTATTCATAAAAGCACTTGTTGGAATAGGTAGCGAACCTAAGTCAGTAAAACGTTTAAGATCCGGTGATTTATTAATTAAGAGCAAGCTCTGCTCTCAAACAAAAGTCTTTTTACTAGCAAATCTTTCTTGATTCTCCTGTAACAAGTCCTCACAAGTCATAATACTTCGAGGTGTCATTTCTGAACCTGACTTGTTGAGCACTCCTGAAACAGGGGAAATCCTTGATGGGTTCTCTGATCAGAGTGCCAGGTCAGAAAAGAATTACTATAAAAAAAAGATAACCAATAATTCCTGCAAAGAGCATTGTACATCATTTAATAGCCTAAACTTCCAAGTCTACACAATAAAAACCCAGGTTGTAAACTGTAAGATTCGTCTACATACCGAACCCTCTGCGCTGTTTTGTGCAGGTTCAGACACTCTCAAACTTCCTGCCACTTGGTCAATTAACACATGTTCAGATGTGCATCCGTTGGACATTCCTCCACGAGATTGTACTCTGGAGACAAGAAAGTAAATTCAATTACTCCCAGTCCCATTCATCAGACTCAAATTATGCTCAAAATGAAAGCAGAAAAATCCAGCAATTAAAACAAATAAAATATTTCCATATGCAGAAGCTTTTGGAAATTAATAGCTCCTGAGTATCCCAAACATATACATACAAGCTGTCAAGCCCTCATCTTTAACCACAACAACCAAACTGAGTAGAAAATGTGCGAAAATAGTATGTCCACTTATACAAAACTACTGCAACCTTTAGTATCCCATTTCAAAGCTAACAATGTCTTCCAAAATTCCTGTAGTTAACAAATCATCCAACCACAACTCAACAAACCTCTTACCACCCACATCTTCTGTCACAGATTACATCGTCATCAAATTTCAACTATCTATTCGCTGAAAATAGACACTACGCCCACCGCATCCTAATGGATTTATCATACATCTACTGCATTTCTTCATCTAATAAAAGCACTCCACTTCAACCACTGTATCAATGTTTACCCTGCTTCAACATGTGTCACTGTTAGAAACTGAAACCTCTGTATCAATACCATACCTTCTCCATCCCAGAATGCAAAAAAAACTTCAAAATCATAAGAAAAGACGTCGAAAGAGCCTTACCTCCGAAATAGACATACAATTGACGCCTCACAAACCTAAAAAAGCACACCTATACAGAATCATCAGACGAGGACATGCTTGTATACGATGCTGAAAGAGAGGTGGAATCACCAAAAGGGAAATAAAATCCTTTGGAAGTGGAAAATTTTCGGAAGAATGAGTACTTCAGTTATGATTGACAATGAAAAGAGTACTTCCCACACATTGACTCCAACTACATAACAAGAAAAATCGAAATTTTAGAAAAATAACTTTTTAAAACATCTTGCAACATACTCAATTGAATTTTAATGCAAATTTTACATTTCTGTCGTGTATCGAATTTAATTTTACTTAATGCATTCTTTTCTTGACATGAGTAGGATAACACTCCCAGCACAATGTATTTCAACTTTGGCCTTTTAATAAAATGTAACATATAATGCATTTTAAAAAGAGTTTTCAATTAATTTATGCTTAAAAATATAAATTATAATTTTTAAATTCTAACTATTAAAAAAAAATTACTTTATAGAAATTAAAACAAATATTTTGGCGCAGTATAGCCGAAATCGACTTACTTAATAAAATTAAAATTACTCACTCCCTTTAGCAGATCATACAAAATAAATCCATTGCATATAAGTCACACACACACACACACACACAATTATATTTAAATCA
Source organism: Trichonephila inaurata madagascariensis (assembly GCA_019973955.1). Taxonomy (NCBI): domain Eukaryota; kingdom Metazoa; phylum Arthropoda; class Arachnida; order Araneae; family Nephilidae; genus Trichonephila; species Trichonephila inaurata. The sequence continues at coordinate 27,182 of BMAV01021641.1, forward strand.
ATATATATAAACAAATATTAATCTTTAGATTATTCCTTATATTTTTTTAAAAAATTTTATTTGCCCACAGATACTAATGAAAATGCTGATAGGATAACATTTATATTTAATTTAACCAATTAAACCTTAGATTTCCTAACATTTTTAAAGTACCGCCTTCTGTAGAGCATTATTTAAAATTGTATTGCTCTCTGATTCTGATGAAATCGTTAATTGGATGTAAGTATTGATAAGCTTAACCAATGTAACCAAAACCCTTACTTCCAAAGTACCGCCTTCTTCCTATAATTTCATAATTTTTCTGTAGAAATTGCTAAAAAAAAGCGTTAGTTGGATGTAAATCACAAATGTCACCACAGAGTGGCTTTTATTTCTAAAATACCACATTCTTTATAGCATTTATTTTATTATCTACACCTAGTGAGGAGCTGATTGAATAAATTCGTATTTAATTTAACCAATGGAACCCTAGATTTTCTTACATTTGTAAAGTACCTCCTTCTTTAGAACAATAAGTAAATTTGATTGCTCGGATTGAAATGTAACCTCTGATTGGATAAAAGTCTTAGTTAATTTAACCAATGCAACCTTAATCCTTTCCTTTTTAAAGTAACTCCTTCTTTCAATAATTTAATGATTTTGTTGTTGTAATTGCTCAACAAAGCGTTGATGGAGTAGTGGTGGTAAGGTGATTTTTAGGTTTAATGGGCGCAAAATTACGTTTCATTTATACTGCATAAACATTTTATTTAATTTCTATAAAAATTTTTTTTAAAAGTTAGAAATTTAAAATTATAAAATTTATATTTTAAGCATAAAATTAAGTCAAAATTTTTTAAAAATTCATATTTATATGTTACGGTACATTTATTAAAGGGGCTTAAAGTTGGAAATACATTGTGGCACAAGATTGTTATCCCCGCGTATCAAGAAAAATGCATTAAGTAAAAATTAAATTGATACGACAGAAATGCCAAATTTTGTATTAAAATTCAATTGAGTATGTTGCAAGATATTTAAAGAGGTTATTTTTCTAAATTTCGATTTTTCTGTTACGGAGTTTGGAGTCAACGTGTGGGGTATTCTTCACGTTTCCAATCATAAAGTGTGCCACCATTCTTCCCGAAATTTTCCACCTCTCCAGGATTTATTTTCCTTTGGTGATTCCACCTCTTCTTCAACATCGTATACGGCATGTCCTCGTCTGATGATTCTTGTATGGGTGTGCTTTTCAGAGTTTGTGAGGCGTCAATTTTATGTGTCTATTTCGGAGGTAAGGCTTCTTTTCGGACGTCTTTTCTTGCGATTTTTGGGATTTTTTCATTCTGGGATTAAGAAGAAGGTATGGTAGTATTGGATACAGAGGTTTCAGTTTCAACAGCAGGACATATTTTAGTTGGTAGGGTGTAAACATTGATACAGTGGTTGAAGTAGAGTGCTATTAGATGAAAAATGCAGTAGATGTAGATAAACTATTAGATGTGGTGGGCGTAGTGTCTATTAAAGGAACAGATAGTTGAAGTGCAGTAACTAGCGATGTAACTGTGACAGAAGATGGATTAATTATGAGAGGTTTTGCTTGAGTTGTGGTTGATGATTTGTTAACTACAGGAATTTTTGGAGACATTATTGAAACTTTGGAATGGATACTAAAGGTTGCAGTAGTTTAAAGGCCGGACATACTATTTTGCCAATATTTTTCATCAGTTTAGGTTATTTGTGAAAAGTTGCTGGCTTTGTGGGTTTGACCGCTTGGGCGTATGTTTTGAGATATTTGTGGGATTAGTAATTTTTCGGGCTTCAAGGATATGGGATATTTTTAGTTTGATTATTTGAATTTCCTTTTCAGTTTTCCATTTGAGCTTAGGATTTAGAATCCAGCGGAGATAAGGGCTATGAACAGTTAATGCATTTTGGTTCTAGGTCACAATCTGTAGAAAGAATGCCCTACAGATGCACCTAAACATATTGAATTATCGCGGCAAGAAATTTGAGAATGACCGAATCTCACAGCACTTAAAGCTTGGCACCAGAGGATTCGGAATGTAAGAACGTATTTACAATTAAGATAACCAGCTTTGATTGAAGTAGGTAAAATTCGGGCTGTTGAATGTTAAAATTAAATGTTTTGTAGGAAGAACGCACTGTTCTTTTTTTTATTGTAATTCTTCTGAGCCTGGAATACACCCTGATCCGAAAATCCCTTCAAGGATTTCGGCCTCAGGAAGTGCACATCAGGTCAGATTCAAATGACACCTCGGCGAGTTAAGAATTTGTAGGACTCGCTGTTAAAGGGCAATCAAAATGTTTTGCCAACAAAAGATTTTTGTTTCCGGCAGATACAGTCTGGACTAACAAATCACCCGGAACGTAGTTTTAACGGATTTGGTTCTCCGCCTATTCCTTGGGCAGCTTTGAATAGCAAAAGGAGATTTTCTTGACATTTCATTATTGAATCGATAAAATTAAAATCTGCAATACGTAGCAATTTGTTCAACGTTGAGATTGGGTAAATTAAGGCCTTTACCCGGGCGCAGCAGCTTTGGATCCATAATAACGTATACCACTTCGTCCTGGCGTGCCTCCGCACGGGGAGTCAACAAGAGGCAATTAGTAACGATCATCTGGCCAAAACCGGGCGCAGCGCTTGCAAGTACGCAGAAGATATTGATACAGTCAGGGTGAGGATCAACGGGTAAACCCGAGCACCCCTTATCTGCAGCACTAGCCCTACAGCAATTGTCTCTTCGGGGATACCGAAGAGGTACTACCAACCGATTGACTTAGAGGCAGGCTCACTCCGCGCCACCCGTCACCACCACAGTGAAAGCGTGGAGCCACAAAGGAACGCAGAGGTATCCCTGGAGCCACTAACCTCCTCATACTGGAGAAGCGTAGGCAAAGAACGCAAAGGATCCCCAGAACACCATTTTCCCTTACAGGACGCCGCGCAGCAAACATGCCGGAGTCGGAAACCAATTTGTTAGTCGAAAACAAATAAAGTAACATAATCAAAGTAGTAAATAAATATACGAAAAGAAACTAAATTAACGGAATAAAAATCCTAAATCATAGTATAGTAGTAGTAGTAAAACGCAAGTTTTTCATCGAAAAAAGCAAGAAATTTGAACAAACGATTCATTTTTAAAGTATAGGTCTGTGGTCTAGACAGGAAAGAAAGAAGAAAGGGAAGTTTGAATGGCAAGGAGGGCCGAAAATAGAGAAAGATCACTAGGGTACCCTGGGTTCGTGAAGCCATGTTTACCAGACAGTAAACCCCTTAGGAAGAAAAAAAGATCACTAAGGGCACCTCAGGGCGTGAAACCCGTACTCACCTAAAGGTGAGCCCTGAGGAAAGCGTTGATGGGAAGGCAGTCACAATTATTTCGACAATATTATGTCTTCATTTTTATTTTTAAAGTACCACCTTTTTACTTAATTAAATTTCATTGCTCAGATTTGTATGACAGAGCTGATTGGATGCAAGCCATAATTAATTTAACCAATGCAATCATAGTTAGGCCTTTACATTTAATGTTCCGCCTTCTTTAAAGGATTTGATGATTTTATTGCTGGAATTTTGCAACAAACCGTTGATTGGATGTAAATTCCATCATTTTATTCAATATCATCATAGATTGGTTTTATTTTAAGAAAAGAACCGCCCATGCTACATAGTTAAAGTTTAATTGCTCCATTGATCCTACGAAATCGCTGATTGGTCGGAAATTTCCATACATTTAACCAATGCAATAATTTTTCGGTCTCTATTTTTAAAGTACCGCCTTTTTTTACATAATTAAGTTTAATTGCTCCATTGATTTGAAAGCCTTAAGCGCTAATTGGGCAGAAGTTTCGATAAATTTAACCAGTAAATCATTGTTCGGCCTCTTTTTTTTTTAAAGTACCGCCTTCTACCTAGACGATCTTACAAAGTTAGTTTTCAGGTTCAGATCAGAATTCTCATTGGATGGATTTAATCAATTATTTAGCAATATTTGTCAAAGATTGACTTTTTATTTTTAACATTACCGCCTTCTTTACAGTGTTGCTGTTTTATTGGTCTGCTCTATTGAAAGTTCCGATTGGAATACATAGTACAATTAATTTAAACGTCTTCGACTTTCAAAACACCTTTTGAGCAGAGTTGCACTAATTTATTTTTTCGAATCCTAATAAATGTGACCAGTGGATATTCGTTATAACCTTTTCCCCAATGTTGCTTTTCCAGGTACTACAATTAGTTCCTCTCTCTATATATATATATGGTAGCCGCGGTAGCCGTGGTATAGGTAATCGCATCGTGGCTTATCTTGTCACGAGTTCAGGCCAGTACCACTAAAGACCCGCAAATTAATAGGGCAGCGATGCACGTTAAATCTGTCGAGGCTGAAACACGTCCTCCCGTTGGTGTGGTGTGGTAGTTAGGAGGGTGCCAGTTCAGGTGTCGTCCACGTCACTTGACCATGGTTTAAAATTACGTGAAGTCCGTCGCCAAAAAGCCCTCGGAAGTAAACTGAACAGTGCGGCGTTAATATTCAATCAGTAATCAATATATATATATATATATATATATATATATATATATATATATACCTTATTCAAATTTTTCAATCGTTAATAAGATACTTTCAATTCATCCATTCAGTTCAAATACACTTTTAAACGTAGTAGTTGCTGACACTTGATATTAATACAATTTTTTAAAATATTTTTAGTTCATTAATTAAATTAAAAGGCCGAATAGAGGTAAAATCGAAAATAACAGTCCAACAGCTTATAGAAAAATTGATTTAAGTAGTATCACTGCTTGGCAGAAATGGATAGCGGGTTGGACTTCTAATCCAAAAGTCGTGGGTTCGAATCCCATCTGGGATATATTAATTCAAAAATGTGAATTTTTTTACTTATACGACTTTATTTATAAAATTTAATTTAATTAATGAATAAATAATGGCTAAAACAAGCAAAAAAAATAATCCAATACTATAGAAGAAGGAAAATAGAAAATTGCAAAAGGAAAATCGTTTTCTGTTTTGTCACTTAATATTGTAATTCTGTCATAGTAACTAAAATAAAATTTTCCTTTGTTCACCTAAGTAAAGGTACCTTAGTACTTTCTTTTTCATATTGCTTATTCCACGTAAATTGTACTTCATGAATCAACCGATTTTAATGATTGACAATTTTGTTTGTTTAGTAGTGACGTTAGACTGGTACTTCCTAACTTACACTTTCAATATTTACGGCCAATTTTGCAATCATTATTTTTTCACCGCACCCTCCCATACATTAACAATGCATTCAATACAATAATGATGTTCGTTAACGATAAAGCTACAATTCACCTTTAATTGTAAACAATACAAATTACCAAGATGAATACTAAATTTTGTATACGTTACTTTTAAATAATAGACATTTTAGGTAAATTATTTTAAGCATTACTTTCGTCACTGGACCATGGTTTAAAATTACTAGAGGCCGTGGTAGTCTGGTGGTCAAGGTAACGGACTTGTATCCGGTGTGAGTTCGAGCCTAGTGCCGCTGAAGACACGCCGTGTAGGGAAGCTATGCACGTTATATCTGTCGATAGCTCAAACGTCCTCCCGTTGGTGTGGTGTGATGGATTGGGGAGAGTGCCAGCTCAAGGTGTCGTCCTCGTCATGACAAGTAGTTTAAAATTACGAGGTCCGTCGCCTAAAGCCTCGTGTAACTGACAATTCTGCGACACGATCAATATTCACTCACTCATTGAAAATTATGAGGTTCGTCGCCAAAAGCACTCGAGTGGCTGGATAGTGCAGCGTTAATATTCACTTACTTACTCACTCACTTAACCCTTTAACAAGCACAAAGCTAAAAAACACTTTTCTGTGATAAAGTAATTGATAAATGTAATGTTCTGATCCTCTATAAACATTATTTAGTCACAAGAAAAAAAAGGAATTCTGATCAGGGATTTCCCCCCCCCTAGGTGGTGGCTAGACGTTATAACCACATCGCACTTACGACATTTAACTTACTTTTCAGGACAGAAATAATGAATCATATTACAATAAACTTTTTATGAAAAATTAACATTTATTCTCTGATAACTATTTTTTTTAAAAATTAAAATCAAAGGTACAAGTGTAAAAAATAAAATAGAATAATTATCAATATCAATTTTACTAAAATATACATTAAATTGATGTGTACCCACATTTTATATTTTAATTTTGGGACAAAAAATTAAAAATAAAAGTAATACTTAGAAAGGGGTTTTAAAATTTGGAAATTTTAAAAATTTTTGAGCTATTTACTTTAAACTTTTCAAACAAGTAAGACCATTTTTAAGGACAGTGGGGCACAAAAAACACAATGAAAGGTTTTCGAACCCCAGGATCTTACTACATTTGAAGAAAGTTTGATATTTTCACCCCCCCATTCTCACGTGATTCTAAGTGATCCTCTGGGTGGGGAAAAAGGGGAAATTGAAGGTATTTTCTGTTCTTGGGGTGGATAGAACCCCCATATCACGTATAAAACCCAAACCTAAATAAAAAATTTTTTTTTTAATTGCCCTTTTCTTAAATTTATTTTAGATGAGAGCAAAATAATTTAAAACTTGTCAAAAAATTTTCCAAAATCCCGAAATTTTATTTTTAGCAATCGAAATACAATTTGTGTTTAAACCCAGAAAAACTGTTTCTAACTACCAGTCGCACACAGGGGAATTTCTCAAAGGGGGGTTTGGGGTTTAAAGTTCACCATTCTTGTATCATTCTTTTTGATTTTGTCGATTTTCAGGAATAAAACACGTAAAAAAAAAAAATTTTTTAATAAATAATTTAAATTTAAATTTAAAAAATTAATCATTAATAACAAATATTTACTTAAATTTTACTTTTTTATATACTTAAATTATAACCCAAACGGAAAAATTAAGGGCTTTAGGGGGTCCCCGGGCCCCTGACCCCCCCCCCTTTTGTGCGCCACTGCTAACTACCCCTCAAAGGGGGCTGGAAACAAAAAAATAATCGTGCTGCCATCTGTATTAATTTTTATGAGTTTTGCTTAATTCGCATGTGGGTGACTAAATATTCACCACCCTTGGAAAAATTCGTTGTTATTTAAATAGACCTATTTGCCCACTACCCCTAAAAGGTTTAAACAAAATTTCTTTTTCTGTCTATATTTATAAGTATATTTT
>BMAV01021642.1:0-10766 GCA_019973955.1 Trichonephila inaurata madagascariensis
TATATATATATTTACATAAATTGTAATTATTTAATAAAAAGTAACTAAAATAAAAAATTTTTCTTTGCTGACCTCAGTAGAAATTGACTTAAAAGCTTTTTTTTTTTATATTGCTTGTTTTTAATAAAATCATCAGTAATATGATTGATTACGTTGTTAGCATTTTAAGAAGTATTCATTATTTTGTTGTACCACTGCAAAGTTTGAGAAATAATTTCTTATTTGGGACTTAAAATATCATTTTTAATTCTGTAGATAATTTCTCACTATCTAAGTCCCTTCCTTCCTCAGTGGCACGACAGGCCTAGGGTGGGTCTTGGCCTTCTCAGGAAGCCTTTTCCAAGCCAGCCTACTTTCTCTGCCAGGGTTTTCCAATTTCTAGTTCTCAAAACTATGAGATCTTTTTCTAGGCTATCAATCCATCTGAGATTTGGCCTGTTGTGCCGATCGGTTGAGCATTGAAGATTTTTTAAGTGGTGCGGTCTTCGTTTATTCTGATAACGTGACCTGCTCATTTAATTCACTATCTAAGTAGCATAATAAAATTTTTAACTGGTTTTCTGAAGATCTTCATATTTTTAATGATTTTAAAAATAAATGTTTACGGCTCTTGTGTGAATTTTTAATATAGATTGCTTTTTTCCTCCATGTTTTTAATATTCTTTGCGTGTTGTTGTTCTTAAATTTACTATTTTTCCTATTGTACTTAAAGTGCGTCATACATTGACTACTTGTTTATATATCTCCTACGTGTCAAATAATATTTTTATGATGCTTTTTCATCCTGTGTTTTACTCCGTAATTGGATTTTTTTCCCCTTGCAATGTCTTTTTTTTTAAAAAATAAGTAACAAAAAAAAAAAAAAACGATCCTTTAAAATGTTTTTTTTTATCTTTATTTTCAATTAATGATACAGAAAACGACGTCTGGTAGAGAAGATACGAAATTATTTTCTCATTCAATGTGATTTTATCAAAGAGAATTTGATATATAAATAAAATATGACACGCATAAGGCGAATCCGGAAGTTAATAAAAACTTAGCACTAAAAAAAAAAAAGCCACCATTTCGATTGATTCTAATCATCGAAAAATTATTAACAGACGATTTAAAAGAATAATTTACTATTCGCGCTATCTGATTACGATTACGATTCCTAAACAGTTCCAATCCAATTATCTCCCAAGCGATTAGACGCCAAATCTGGATATTTGACATGCGCAGTTGGGATCGTTTAAAAGGGGGAAGTCGAAAACTTGTTTACGAATCTGGGGAACTCCCTACCCCTCCCATAATCGGGGTAAAAAGGGCAGGGAGGGAGAGAAAGTGCAACAAGAACAAGAACAACAAAAAGAAAGAACACCAAACCAGTTGCGGTAGCGAAAGAACACATGCATGGCTCAACGGACTTGCGTTGACCTTGCTTCAACCATATTGCTTCTCTATCGTCTGCGTTTTGAGTTTGTTACAACTGAAAACGAAAATCACAGGAAGATGCACGTAGGGGCGGGTAGGGGATTACGACGAGGACATTGACATTCGATTTTTATCTTCATGAGTGAACTGGACCACGAACGAAACATATGCATTTGAAGGCATTTTCATAAATATACTTTTTAGTTCTTTTTATTGTGTTCTTTTTTTTTTTTTATTCTTTTGCCGGTTATTGGCAACTGGAGTAATTACCTCAGTCATTTCCCCTAAGAAGAGTTGTTATACTCGTTGAATATTGGATTTAGTTGAATCCTTTTATTGTTGTGTCGTGTTTGGTTATTATTTTTTCACGCAGAATAATATCGTTCGGCTTTGATCATGTGAGAATGGAATATTATCTGTTTGGAATTCAGATAAGGTCAATTTTTGGACTTAAGGTTGTTTTTATAAAATTTGCTAAAGTGTAAAGAAAATATTTAGATTCTCATGATATATATATATAAGTGCGGTATGTCTTAAAAAATTACGTAAACAGGGCTTTTAAAACAACTTTGCGTGAAGTGTAAAATAAACATTGTTTGAATTATAATGTTTTTGCAGTTGGAATATATTATTTACTTCCAAACTGATAAAAAAATTATTTTAACTTGTTTATGTCAGAAAAAAGTCTTAATTCAACATTCGGAATTCTGCTATTGAATTTTTAACAGGCATAACAAGAAGAAAAAAAAAGTCGTTTGGTAAAAAGTTTCAAAATTAACAGCAAAAAAATATGTAATAGTACCACTTTATTCATAAATTTTTTTAGAAATAATAACATTTAATCACTTCTGTTGAAAATTCGAGGTTTACGAAAATAAAAAGGCGGGAAAACTGAAAAGATTAGAAAAATAATCAGCTACATATTTTATAAATAAAATTAAAGCTTGATAATAAGAACAAACAACAACAATAGTTTATTTATTTTTAACCATGTAGAGAACACTACATCACAAACAAACAAAAATCAATTCTTGTCGATATAAACGTATAAAACATTGCTTCCAAACTGCAAATTGTAAAGTCCATAAGAGAATTAGTTGCACACTTGTGAAAAATATCGAAAGTTTCATTTTATTAGGCAATAAAACGTAGAGTAATGATGTGTAACAAGACTTGTATAATTAAAAAAGGATGTATAATAGGAACAGGAATGTTTAAATTCATATTGAAAACAAGATAAGAGTTATATGAGCTCATATTTGGAATACCATATTTGCGATTCTGTTCTTAATTTGGATTGGTATCCTAAGTGAAATCGGTATTTTTAAACCTTTTTTTAGGAGCTATTAGACGCAGAAATATAAAATTTCGTCTGTATTCGATTAAATAAATATTGTAACGATTTGGGAAAATTGATGAGCAACGCAAGACCTGGGAAATTAAATTATTGATTTTTTTTATTATTATTATGTCTACAGCTATGAATTACAATATTTACAGTTAGATGCAAGCAGTGGCGCATACAGGAATTTTTTAGGGGGGCTTGATGGGGTCCAGGGTCGAAAGTCCACCATTGTGGTACCTTGCTTCAATACGTTGCCCATCATATTCTTGCGATTTTGTCGATTTTCGGGAGGGGGGAACGGAAAAAAAATTAATTACTGAATACGTAATTAGCATTATAATCAATGAAATTAATTTTTTATAATAAGGTGACCAATTTTTTCTACAATGGAAAGGAGGACGAAAAATTTAAGAAAAAATTACAACTTAAATATATTAAACGTTTTATTAATTCAAATAAAAATACGCTTATTACGCTTGCATTTCTTTTAATTATTTACTTAATCGAGTATTTTCCCACCGAATTTTTTTTTTTTTTTTGTCAATATATCATTTTCTAATACATCAGAAATTTCGGAGCGAAAAATATCCTTTATTTGAGCTTTACAGTAAGTGCTACAGCTAAAGTATCAACATTCAACTTGATTTCTCACTTGTCCAAAAATCATTACCAACCGAAAAAGCTCTTTCAATTTCTGCATTAGTTCCAGGTCAGCACAACGTAAATTCATCAAGAATAACTGAATTATCACATGGAAAGTGTTCATTTTTGAAATGGTTAAGTATTTCCAACCATCTTTTATCAATGTCTCATCATGCTTATATACTAACTGTTCCAATTTATTAGAATTTAAATATACTTGCAGTCTTCTAATTTATTCAAACAGACAATTGTCATCGATTTTAATATCAGGCATTTCTTTCGATAAAAACTCAACACAATTTTCTATAACTGCCCAATTTACTTGCAATAAAGTCAAAAAATACCATTGAAAACTGTGATTTCCTGTGATATTTGTTTCAGACCATTCTCTCTTCGACATTTTAGAAACATGTTTGATTCATCTCTGAATACAGAGATTAACAGATCAGTTTTAAAATATTGAAAAGGAGGACACTTTTCGAGGAAGGATAGCACCTATAAAAGGAGGACTGTCCTCCCTAAAAGAGGACGGGTGGTCACCTTATTAATAACAAATACTTAATTAAGTTTGAAGTACTATATGCATAGGATTATAATCAGAAAAAAATGAAGGGCTATAGGGGCCCCTAGCCCTGGGAATCCCCCTTGTGTGCGCCACTGGATGCAAGTTATTCAAACTATAAAATATTCCAATGCTAAGAATATTTTATGGGTGAAAGAGGAGGCAAATACACAGAACTTTTTTTAAAATCTTTTCAAGTGTTTCAAAAGGACTAGTGGCGCACACAAGGGGGGTGTCCTAGGGATTCGGAACCCCCCAAAGCCCTTGATTTTTTTCCTGAATAATTACAATTCTATGTATTTAGTACGTAAAATTTAATTAAGTATTTGTTATTAAGGATTAATTTTATTAATAAATGCTAATTATTTATTCAATAATTAGTTTTTTACTGTTTTTTGTTCCCGAAAATAGACAAAATCAAAAGGAGCATGATACAAGAATGGTGGACTTTCCCTTGAAAAATTCCCGTGTGCGCTACTGAAAAGGACTGTTTTTCCACTCTCTTGAAGCGAGCGGGTGATCCCTTCTCACTCCTCGAATTCCACTTAAGTTCCGGCTCACAGGTGGGATCCAGCCGTTGGTTTTCTCATAGCCATCTGCTGTCAGCGTGATGTTAGATGAAAGGATCCCGCAATGTTTTAGGGGTGCACGTGTGGATATGAAAGGCGTAATGCTATATGCATAGGGAAGCCGATCTTGCAGCTGCGAGGTGAAAAAGGTTACAATACATTTATCTTATTACTGAAAGGAAATTTAAAAAAAATTATTGTTTAATTCTAAAATAAAATTTTTAGTTTATCATTGCAAATTTTTCGAAAATTTTTAATTTTTTTGGCACGATTTTTGTTTTGAAAACTAGTTTATTATTAAGGTGACCTTTTTTTTACAATGAAAAGGAGGACGAAAAATTTAAGAAAAAACTACAACCTAAATATATGAAACGTTTTATTAATTCAAACAAAAATACGCTAATTACGTTTACATTTTTTAAAATTATTATCTTAAATGAGTATTTTTCCATTGAATGAATTTTTTTTTCTCAACATATCATTTTCTAATATATCGCAATGTTCGGCAAGAAATGTCCTTCATACTGAATTTTACAGTAAGCACTGTAGCTAAAATATTAACATTCAATTTTGATTTCTCACTAGTCACTTCACAAAAATCATTAGCAAGTGAAAAAAAACTCTTTCAACTGCTGCATTAGTTCCAGAATAGCACAACGTAAATTCAACAAGAATAATTACATTTTCATATGGAATGTGTTCATTTTTGAAATGGTTTAAGTAATTCCAACCATCTTTTATTAATTTCTCAGCATGCTGATTTTCCAATTGTTCTAATTTATTAGAATTTAAATACACATTCAGTCTTCTTTCTACTTCAAACAGACAATTGGCATCGATTTTAATATCAGGCATTTCTTTCGATAAAAACTCAACGTAATTTTCTATATCTGCCCAATTTACTTGCGACAAAGTCAAAAAATACCATTAAAAACTGTTATTTAATGTGATTTTTGTTTCAGACCATTCTTCGACATTTTGGAAACATGTTAGGTTCATCTCTGAATACAGAGATTAACAGATCAGTTTTAAAATATTGAAAAGGAGGACATTTTTCGAGGAAGAACAGAACCTATAAAAGGAGGACTGTCCTCCCTAAATTAAATTATTATTATTATTGTGATAAACTAATTTATAACTTAAGTGCATTTTAGGGGAAAAACAACATATCAGTGAATGGGTTATATTGCGTGCATGACCACCAATTGGGCAAGCATATATCTACTCACTGACTCAAATATTCTGCATTTTTGAATTCAGGATAGCGTATACACTAATTTTCAGTAAATAAAAAAAGCTTTTCAGAGATTAGAAATTCGAAGAAAAATCCGACCTAGAAGGGGATAAAAATTTCACTGCTATAACTCGTATTTTCTGTATTTTATGCAACTTCTCTTTTTTCCTCATTCTGTACAGCATACAAACAAAAAAGCATTAAGTTAATTTTTAAATGAAAGGATAGTTTTTAAAGTATCCAACTACATCCTACACACACACATTAACTCTTTGAAGGGAAAAAAAGTCATTTAAATGATTAATCTGACGATAATTATAAAATTATTAATTAAAAATCCATGCAAATAGTAATATTCTAAAATGATTTATTTTCAGTTGAGAGAAAGAAAATTAACACATTATTAAACAATAACAAAAATAAAAAATCATGCACAAAAAATAATCATTTTTGTATCCAAAATAAACGCTATTCGTTAAACCTCGCCAACAATTATTTTTATCGTTTGCACGCAGTGGCACACACAAGGAGGGGAGGGGTTCCCGGGTCTGGACCCCCCCCTTAGCCCTTGATTTTTTTCGATTAATTATAATCGTATGTACGTAAAATTCAATGAAATATTTGTTATTAATAATTAATTTTATTAATTAATAGTAATTATTTATTCGATAATTAATTTTTTACTGTTTTTTGTTCCCGAAAACCGACAGAATGAAAAGAATATGTTATGTGGTGTATTGGAGAATCATACGAGAATAGTGGACCTTCGACCCTTCCCCCTCCCCTCCTTCTCCTTAAAAAATCCCTATGTGTGCCACTGTTTGCACACATTTGTTAATGATGTGATTGAAAATTCAATTCATTTTCAAATATATCGTTTGCATTCAGAGAGAAAAAGATTCTATTTTGGATTAAAATAAAATTAGCGTTCTATTTTTTATGTCTGCTTCTGTGATTTATTTTGTGGCCGCGGTAGCCGAGTGTTATAGGTATCGGATCGTGGCTTGCCTTGTCACGAGTTCGAGCCCAGTACCACTGAAAACCCGCCGTGTAGGGCAGCGATGCACGTTAAATCTGGCGAGAGCTGAAACGTTCTCCCGTTGGTGTGGTGGGGTAGTTAGGAGAGGGGGTGCCAGCTCAGGTGTCGTCCACGTCACTTGACCATGGTTCAAAATTACGTGGTCCGTCGCCAAAAGCCCTAGTGTAGCTGAACAGTGCGACGTTAATATTCAATCAATCAATCAATCAATCTATGATTTATTTATAACAGCTACAACACTACTCAATCATATGTAACGGAATAACGCTTTATTAAAAGCCTGAGCCAATATTTTTTTATTATTATATGTAAGTTATTTACAAATGATCTTTGAATCGAAATAATAGGAAAAACATATAAAGTATATATATATAGGTTTTATTAAAATTTCATAAGTTACATATAATATTGCAGAAATTTTGCCGAGAATTAAACTTTAAAAAAAATCCCAGTTCAAGTCTTTTGAAGAAATTTTTTTGACATATATATGTGCCCCTAATATAATAGTGCATAAATACACTAAACATGCATGAATTTCCAAGTTTAATTTTTATTTTCTTTATTAAAAAGATGTCATTGTGAAGAGTGATATTGCGTGCAGTGAAAAACAGTATTTAAGCTCACAGTGTGATATTTGTCAAAGTATCACGCATGTCGTGTTGGACATCTAATCGTTTTCTATTTTTGTTTTAAAAGAAAATTCAAAATTTGATCTGTTGCCACTGAAAATTTAAATGAACTTTGAACTTATGTTGAAGTTAAAGTTATTATATATATATATATATATATATATATATAATGCTTTAAATAAAGCTATCAATTTTTGAAATAATTTTTGAAAAAAATTTTTAATCTATGGAAATTAAACGAATTTTTTCAATTTAAAGAAATACTCTATGTAGGTAAATATTTAAAACTGAAATTCTATAATTTTTGCATTTTTGAAGAAAGGTTTAAATCGTTTGTATTATTACCTCTTTCCAATTCAAATTTTAAAGCGCATTTTCAAATAGAAAAGCAAAAACTATCAAAAATAAAAATAGATTTTTTCATAATACACTAAAAAAAATAGCAATATTTTTCTATTTTTTGTTCTGAAAATTCGTAACGATATAGATGTTTACATAAGACATAAAAAATAAGATATTTTGGTAATGATTATTGTGTGATGGATCCCCTTAATCACTTAACAAATTAACATTTGTTATAGAATACAAATATTTTTTGTCTTTAAACATCCGAAACAGAATCGCGCAATGTTTTTTATAATGCTTTTAACTAATATTGCTAAAATTTAACAATCTTATCTGCTTATAACTATAAACTAATGTAACTAATCTTATAATTAATCTTATCTTACTGTGCCCATTAAACAACACCAAACGAAAGCGATATTTTAACCAAACGAAAAACTATCTTCATTTAAAATCTGCAATATTCTATACAAAATACTCGTTCTTTTATTTAAACATCTTTCGTAAACATTCCATGCTTTTATTTTTTCTACTTTGTATTCGTGATTCTTCTTAAGCCGTCTTAATAGAATAAATAAATAATGTTGATATTAATGATTTGGCCTTCAGAAATGCATAAATTAAACGACATGAATACATTTATGTTTGTCACGAATGGATATAGTTCGTTTATTGAGCAAAGCTACCAAATTAATGCTTTTTGAAATTTAAATAATTATCTTGCGCATTTGTTTGTTAAGGTAATCGCTAACTTTATCTCTCATTTGATTATTAATGTAAAAGATCATGCAATTTGATATTAGCATTCAACAACTAATTATATACATATATATTTATATATTTTTTCCAACAATTTATCAAGAAAGAGTAAACACGAAAGATTTTCGTTTTAGAGAAAGGAAAAGTGGAGGCCTTATTTTTTTATCCACTACAGCAGTGGTATTCAAACCTTTTCAACTCACGGAACCTTACGAACTACTGCGAAATACGTTTAACGCGAAATCCTTTAAGGTATCCGACTACGTTCGGAACCGTGATTTTAAAAAAGTGCATAAATGGATAATTTTCATGAGATTTAGTGTCACTTAGATTAGAATACATGCATAAAATTGTTTTAAGGACATTTTGACGAAAAAAAATTTATTTAAATACAATATTTTGGCAAAAAAATTAACTTAGAATAATCTTTTTTTCAAAACGTTCTCCTTTTATAAAAAAATGCTTCTATAATAATATTTTATATATATACTTATATAAAGTAAAGACCTCTCCAGAGAGTCTGAACTAGGATTTTTGAAAAATTCACATTATTTTCAGAATTACCACCAATTAAATAGTTATCGGCGTTTTTTTCTTAAAATTTATCCCTTCAGTAGCCCTAAAATATGGATAATTCCACTTCTAATTAATTCCACTTCTAAGTTATGTATTTCAAAAATTCTAGTTCAGCCTCAGTACAGAGGTCTGAGCTATACACAGGAAAAATATTATTTTAATAGAAGCATTTTTCATAAAAGGAGAATATTTTGAAAATGGGTTATTCTATGTTTATTTTTTGTGAAAATATTGTACTTAAATAATTTTTTATTGTAATAATATTCTTATAAGAATTTTATATACGTTTTTTAATCTAAGTAACACTAAATATCGTAAATATTATCCCTTATACGCTTTTGCAAAAAATCACGGTTCCGAACGTAGTCGGATACCTTAAGACGAAATATCGGTTAACACGAAATAATACAAAGGTCAGGGCAAATTACTATGCAATTTTATGCATTTTTTTCTCTTAACACGAAAAAGATTTACCTTCTGTAAATGAACAAAATAAGGAAAACACCAGCCCCTCAGGCTAGATTTCAGAGGGGTGTGAAATGAAAGAGAGGTGGTTTATAAATAAACCATAAAGGGGGTTAACGGCTTTCAAATACCCTCGGAATAGCTTGTGACATGAGCCAATTTTGTTTATCTAAGCTGCTTTCGCCATCCACTTCTATCAATGCCATGCAAAAAACATCTCATCTCTCAATAGTTGGCTTTGAAAATCGGTGACATTGCAGTGCGAGTAAAAATCAATGAGTTGATTCGCATTATTTTTTTTTTTTGTTTCAGAAGAAATTTTTTTCAAACACAATGACGAAAAGCTCAGAGAGATAGCAAACTGCTATTTTGCTTAAATGCAAACCTGATTTTGCATTTTAAAATTTGAAGAATTAAGAGTTTTAATTTAAATAAATTGAATTTAAATGTCTTAGCATTTTAAATTAAAAAGATATAAATATTTCGATCAGACCACAAAATAAATACGAACATTTTTTAAAATTTGTCACAAAATATTAATTCCAAAAAATAAAGTGTGTGTCGTTGGTCGAGCACAGAAATTTAGTAAATATCGGTCCTATTTTAATACTTAAAAGAATACTGAAAGAAAAAATCGAAATTATTTTCCAAATTGTTATTTCTCTCCTTACTATAAATATTTATGTACCAGGAAAGTAATCCTTAGTAAACGTAAAACACGCCAATTTTGGTAAAATCATCTAAACGCTGCTCAAATTATCACGTTCCAACAAAGCAATGTAAAAATTTACTATCGCATAATTTGTAGTTCATATTCTCAGTCAAAACAGAACCAAAATAGTTTCAACACTCGACAGTAACAAACACAGCAAACATTTATGAGCATTGCTTCTAATAATACCAAGACTATAATTTTCCCAGAATTTTTTTTACCCACAACAAAGACTTTTATTGTGAGACTTTAGTCAAAACGAAATCCGCCCTTTAAATAACCCAACCGCACTTAGCGCACAGTCCCCCTCTCCATGGATACTAAGCAGATTTACAGCTCTTTAACAACTGGAGAAGTTGTTTTAGTTACTTTCTCGGCGTGGGGGGTTCAAAATACACGCGCACACTTCCCAAATATTTCCTCTGGACCCCGAGAATGTTACGGTATCTGACCTGGAAGTTTTTTTTTTTTTT
>BMAV01021642.1:31171-52602 GCA_019973955.1 Trichonephila inaurata madagascariensis
CACCTCTTGTTCCTCTCCAATCCCTTTTTTTTTCGGGCTTCTCTCAAGTTTTCTCCATCCAGGGCTCTCCTCTCGTCTCCTAAACCCCCCTTTTAAACACCAGGGGCGGGTCCACAATACGCCCCTCGTCTCTTCTCATTGGCAGGCCACAAAAGTCTGCCCTCGTCCCCTGGGCCACATTCGTGTCCTATTTGTGCGGCAAACACAAATACATACCCGGTCAGTCTGGAATGTAAAGTCGCCATCATTCTTGTCCCACATCTGGACACACCACCTGTATTCTATAATCCCATTCTCTCGACACCGGCCGAGGTAACGGGATTCTTTCAGACAGGCTTCGCCTATTGTCAATGGGGTATCGGCTCTCTTTGGCCAATATGACTACCAGACTGGGGTCTCGGCGTTTTCCCGAGGTCAGACAATAAACAATGACCTCATGACCACGTGCACTTGTCACCTAACATCTGTTCGGAGCCATAAAACTTAGCATGAATGGAAGGGTGGGGTTCACCCCAATCGAAGACGTCACACGACTAACAGATTGTAGCTCGGATTTACATATTTCAACTTAATTAACATATTATTAATTCAACGTAATTAACTCGGATTTAACATATTTCTTTCAAGTGTGTTATAAAAATTGTACATAAGGCACAAAATTTTGATCTTTGTAGGAATTATCACACTTAATATATACTCTGTAGTATATATTGTGCCAAAGAATTCTGGCTATTTTTTGGCCTCACCAGTATTGCTACCATTTGTTATTTTTCTTCCTTTATTTTGTATGGTTGTTAATATGTGTGAGACTAGGTTCGGGAGAAGGTGTATAAACAATAACTAAAGTGGCAATTATTTGGAAAAACTGGCAAAATTAAATGATCTATTAAATTAGGTAGTGGTTAGTAAAATAGTAATTAAAGATTACTCACATTTATTAAAACATTACATAAATTAATATTATAACTCTGAACCACAGAAGCGGCGAAAATTCCTGAATCTTATTGTCTTAAAACAGATAGATGCGTCTGAATCTTATAAAAAAGAGAGAAAGTGGCCATATTCATCTATATTTTCATATAATTTAAGACAAGTGCATAATTCCTAGAAGCATTAATCTATATTCTTTTTTGTAGTCTTTATTTACAACATCTTGAGATTCCTAATCCAACACACACACACATTTCCTATTCCATGCATTTATTCTCTCCTAAGTTAAATTTTAAATATTTTTGTGTAACTCCTAAATTAACTAACAGATGGCAGCACTACTGATCCATCTTTCTCTACTACTTGCTCTCTTGCTACTTTCTGACAGAACTACTAGGTTTATTTTTAAGCAGTAAAATTCAAGGACCGCGAGAAAAAAAATTGCTTAAGAGAAACAAGCCACTAATCATATATATGCGTCATTTTTTTTAAAAAAAACTCTTATAAAATAAAATTTAAATTTTTTTAGTTTGTTTGAAGCTTTTACACCTAAATTTTTTTGTTAAACTCAAAATTTTTGCTCAAATTTAAGAAATGGATGGCGGAACCCCATATAATTACATACTACTTTCTGATATCTAATGAACTTTTAGAGAATTTACTGGACTTTTAATATACATCTTGTTAATGTACTAGATACTCAAGAGAAGAATATATTTTAATGAGAAAGCAGGCTAACTCGAAAGAAAGATAAACGACAAAATATATGTAGAAAAAAAACTGAAAATACTTTGCTTTTTTTTTAATAATAGAGGGAGAGACAACTATACTAAATATTTCAAAGAAATTTCCCAAGAAATTCGAGATTTCTAAACATGTATTCTGGGAAAAGAAATCACTGATATATTACAAATTCAAAAAGTAGATATAAATCTAAATATAGTAACAAGTAATATAAAAAAAAATTTTTAAGTTAATTCCTACTTAGATCAACAAAGAAAAATTTCATTTTATCTACTTTTTATTAAATAGTTACAATTAATATAATTATGTATATACATATGAGACAGAATCACAACATTAAGTGGTCATTAATTTTTATTAACTATCATTAAAGTATCGTATTGTAATCCAAAACAATCGTGTTTATAAAATTTCAGTTCAACTGAATGCTTTAAAACGTGAGAAGATAAACCTTTTCAAGTTTTGACACAAGTCGCCAAAAATGATGCCAACATGGCTGTGTGTATTTGTAATTCTTTAAATAATTGGTTTTAATCAATTAATTTTTATTAATTATAATTAAACAATTGTATTTTCATCCAAAATAATCGTGTATATAAAATTTCAGCTCAAGTGAGCGCTTTAAAATGTAATTTATTAACGATTGAAAATTCCACCAAGATAAATAAATAAATATATAGAGAGTGTGAGTTAATAGTAGGAATTGAAAAAGATAGGTTGCTGAAAATACAGCTTGTGTACAATACCAATTTGAATTTTGTTATTCTAAGAACATGTCCCATTCTTCTAAACATGCATTCATTTTGGAATGACGAATTCTACACTGAATTATATCAAAATATTAACTACTTTTCATCAGGGACGTCTTAAGTCAGGGGCTAACTGGGCCCAGGCCCTGGGCCATAAGCGGAGCCTCGTCTGGCTCTCTACTTAGCCGTAATAAAATCATGATTCGAATAATTTCAACGGTGAGATGTTATTTTCGGTTGTATTTCCGACGATATATCAATTGACTACATGTGATGTGACCGTCGACCTTGTTTCGGCTTAGGCCTGCCACCATACACTATCATTACTCATTCAGTCAAAAGGCGGCAGTCGGTCGAGCTAATTTGTGTGATTTTGTAAGACATATACATTTATTTGTTTCGGATAATTGTTTGTACGAGTATTTGATAACGTAAGCTATGTATGGTCTACTTTTATGCGTCGTAGTTGGGGCCTACATTTGTGTAGGGGCCCAGGGCCTCAAGAAGTCTTAAGACGTCTTTGTTCTTCATATATAAGTTCATTGAACCGTTCTGAACTGTAAATTCTATCTTAGTTATTGAGAATTTAACAGTAACCATTTAATGGGAAAAGATACTTTTTACTTTATTGCCTTTAATCATCTACTTAAAAATATAGTAATTTGTTTTGCTGATGGTGAATAATTTTATATATATCTTATTAGAGGCGAATAATTTTGGATTTTAGATTTATATTCAGAATTAAAGAACTGTAATATACTGGAAAGCAAGAACATAGTTATGAACCTACGCTACTGGAATGATTTTTTCAGTAGTCGATTAGTCATGATCGTGAACTCGTGGTCAGCATTCTTTCAATTCAGTCTTGTGTACGAGTCCTGATCACACTCAAAACCTGTCATGTACTGGGTGGGGCGTGGAAACTTCCTGTTTTGAAAATGCAATAAGACACACCACATGTTTCATTCAACTTTATGGTTATTTTTCGCCTACCGTGCAACATTGGAAATGGGAATTTAGTTTTAAACACAATGTCCGTTATATATATAAATGTCGCAATCCATTATTAATACACTGATACAGTCGAATTTGAAAACTTTGAGTCACCTTTTCAAGTATATCGTCCGGGATATTGACAACTTCGGCTCGGATGTTGTTCCATGGATCTTCCAGGGTCTTGGAGCAAACTTTGTAAGCCAGGGACTTGAGATAACCACATAGGAAGTAATCAGGAGGGGATAAGTTAGGTGAGCGTGTCGGCCAGTTTACGTCCCCTCGCAGGGAGATCAATCATAGGGGGAAGCTGATCTCAAAACATACATGTAAACACTGGAGGTGTGGGCTGTGGTCCCTCATCTTGTTGTAACCACACGTTGTTAAGATCCCTTTCTTGGAGAGTGGGTAAGAAAAGAATTGTTGTATCATTGTTACATACTGGTCTGAATTGACACAATAACTTATTTCACATTTTCAGGTGTTCTAACGATCTTCCGAGATCCTTTCCTTTATTTGGAGATATTTCCTGTTTCTCGGAAGACATCCATCCACATTAAAACACATTTCCGACCATCCACAAACACGATCTCGTGGAGGAACAGGGAAATAACGATGGAAAGCCCATTTCACTACAATCACCGACCGACCGTTAGAGAAATACGCATCCAAGGCAAAAACACGCTGTAGCATGTTTGCAACTGAGATGGGCACTGGAGGATCTTGGGCCGGACAATCCGGACCCCTGCCCGGGGCGGCAAATTTTAAGGGTGGCATTTGGATCGAATTTCAAATATATATATATTTTTTTTGTTACAAAGAATTTGATATATTTTCTGAAATATTATTGGGTGTGAATTTGGTATTGCATTTAACGTATCTTATTTTTTTTATTTTGTACTCTGTTTATTTAATGACAGTTTTCTTTCGTGTTTTTGTGTTGTGGGTTCGAGGCGGGAGTATATGTTAAAACATGAAATTTAATATGTTACACATCTTTCACTTGTAAAGTTCTCCCCACCCCGGAGTGAGGTTACAACGGACGTCCCTTTCACCCTTACCCTGTCCGGTGTCAGCTATCCAAAAGAGGAAAGGGTAATAAGAGGTAATGATAGAGGCCTGTTATTTTAGTCCTGAGTGTAGTTACTATAATTTAAAACAAACGCTTGTCATCTCCACCATCAGTAGACTATTTTTCGAAGAAATTGGCCTGCTGAAATTGACGATTCCTTCTCATACATTTCACTCATTTCCTATAATAACAAGTAATTATATGTCCTTAATTTCGAATTGTTTTGAATCTTTTAAGACTTAAAATAATATCTATATATATATAGAGAGAGAGAGGCGGCATTGGAGAGAGGGGCGCTATTTTCCATTTTTGTCCGGGTGGCAAAAATGCTAGAGCCGGCCCTGGTGTGGGAAACACAAATATCCTACTATGCCCCCTTCCGCTTCCCACCTTGTAGCTGTACTGATTCACGTTAAATCTATCGAGGTTTAAAGTCTGCACATTGACGTGGTGTGGAAGCTTAGAGTGGATTTCGAGAGAGAGAGAGAGAGAGAGAGAGAGAGCTCAGGGGTGTCGCCTCTCTCTCAGGAACGAGGTTAAAATTATCAACACCAATATCCCTTATTTTGTTTCTGTTACATTTGTTCTTGTGAAAAATCAAATCAAGTCGCAATGATTTCTTGGAATCTTCTTTTTGATCATTTCTTATTTGGAAAACGTCATTACCGAAATTCTTTAAAAGGAATTACAGCTTAAGAATACTTGAACGGACATATTGGAATACGCATATTGGAATTATTTTTTACCGTCTTAACGTACGAGTAACACGTATGTTCATTTCCTAGGACTTTTTAGAATACTGTTGCCTATTCTTCCGCCTGAAGAGCACGGTTTATCGGCATTTCTTAATTTAAAATATTAACTTTTTTTAATTAAATTCTTAATTATTTTTAGCTTTTATCTGTTTCTTGTCAGTAGTCCCTTCTCCTTATAAACAACTCTTGACATCAAATGTAAATTTCATAATTTACGGTGGTTGTTTTTGACTTAGAGATATTTATTGAACCAAAAGTGGTAGAAAAATTGAAATACGTTGGAAAGATAAAGAAAACCAAAATAGAAATTTTGAAATTAAATAAAACTTTTAATACTAACCTAAATGAAATCGTCTGAAAACCATTCAAAGCAAAATCTAATATATAAAACTTTGGCTTATCGAAGAATATCAAAATAATAATTATGAATATTTAGTAACGCTTTTATAAGTACTGAAAGGGGAGATGTTAACAAACTAAATTTAGCAAATAGTTTTTGTTTAGAAGCAAAAATATTTCAGTTTGTATTCTTCCTTTTTAAGAAGCATTCCAGTTAAAAATTTCTATTCAGGGGCTTTTTGCTTTCTTTTAAGGTATCCGACTACGTTCGAAACTGTGATTTTGCAAAAGGGTATAAATGGATAATATTTATGATATTTAGTGTCACTTAGATTAGAAAATGTATATAAAATTGTTTTAAGAATAGTACTACAATAAAAAATTATTTAAGTACAATATTTTGACAAAAAATGAGCATAGAATGACCCATTTTCAAAATATTCTCCTTTTTTGTGAAAAATGCTTCTATTTTAATAATATTTTGTCTATATATAGCTCAGACCACTGTATAGAGGCTCAACTAGAATTTTTGAAATATATAACTTAGAAGTGGGTTTATCCGTGTTTTAAGACAGCAGAGGAATTTTAAGAAAAAAACGCCGATAATTATTTCAATGGGTTGTAACTCTGAAAATAATGCAAATTTTTCAAAAAAAAAAAAAAAAATAGTTCAGACTCTCTGGGGAAGTCTTTACTTTATACAAGCACACACACACACAAAATATTATTATTTTAGAAGCCTTTTTGACAAAAGGATAACATTTTGAAAAAAGGTTATTCTAAGTTAATTTTTTGCCGAAATATATTGTATTTAAGTAATTTTTTTTTGTCAAAGTGTCCTTAAAACAATTTTATGCATGTATTCTAATCCAAGTGATGCTAAATATCATGAAAATTATCCATTTATGCGCTTTCTTAATATCACGGTTCCAAATGTAGTAGGATACCTTAAAAGCTCTGTCAACATATTACGGAAAATGTGATTCTAATATAAATTGCTTAATATCGCATATTATATATTATTTTTTTTTGTATTAAATAAACAAAATATATTTTATCATAGTATTGACCGCATACTGAAGTTTTTCCTTAATACTTCAATACACTTATATTTTGATATTAGCCATTACCCTCCCGCTTCACTGGGTATTTTATAATGTTGTATGTCTATAATATACTGTATGTTTTTAAATTGTTGATATCTTTCTCCTAGTACAAAGTTTTCAATTGTATGGAAAAACGTTCTTATTTTTCTCCCCTCTTATGTCTTTTATATAATATCCTGAATCTCTGAAGTGAAATGATAATTATCCTTAACCTTCCCCCTGAAGTCCTTTTTCGCAAAACCCATTTTTAGAGAATCTGTGTAAAGCAAGAGAAACATGCTTGCCAAATTTCATGTCTGTATGTTCAATAATTCAAAAACGGCAATTTTTATCTGTAACCACTCTCAATCTTCCTTAGGTGTTGGTTTTCACAAAATCCATTTTTAGTAAATTTTAACTTTTCAAAAGAAATATGCTTATTCAATTTCAAGTCTGTTGGTCCCACAGTTCAAAACTGTAACAAACATAGCCCCTGTAACTTGCTACAGCCCCTTGAGAGAGATTTCCTCAAAATCCAATCTTAGCGGATCTCTACTCAATGAAACATGCATATGTTGGGCAGATTTCAAGTATGCAGGTCCAATAATTCAAAAACTGGAATTTTTATCTATAAAGCTCCTTTAAAATCAAATATTTTTTAAAAAAATTTTAATGCACTGCGGATTGATGTTTTCCCATTGCACAGACCAAGTACATTCCCCGGAAGCTGGTATCTCTTTTAAGTGCGGCATCATATAAGTGATACCAATCACAGTAGGTAATTTTGACGCCTAGTTTCCTCCCTAGAGGGAGGCACCTGAGCTCTGACAATGGTCATACGACATACGGTATAGTCATACGACATGGCCGTTGTCGATTTTCTGCATCATAAATATCCACAGATTTGAGCCGGAGTCGAACCCGTAACCTTAGGTGCAGAAGGCCAGCGACAAACCAACCACACCACCCTGCCGACTGTAAAATCACACACACACACACACACTTACCAAATTTCAATATAGATGTAATAGTTCCGAAGATCTCGTAATGAGTGATTCGCTTTTCTTCTATAGTACATGTAGGTTTCATGAAACTATATTTATTCATAATACTTTTTAACGTTTTTTTATGTCGCCCCTCCGGTATAGTGGTTAGCGACGCTGACTGCTGTGCCGTAGGGCCTGGGTTCGAATCCCGGAGAAGGCAAGGATTTTTGTAAATGTATAGTACCTTCGCGGCATGAGGGTACCCTAAATAGTCGTCGAGCCGCAAGTCCTCTCTTGAGGTTGGTGGAAGGGGAAGAGAGGGGGAGCCACTTGGCCACCCCTTGGTGTTCTCCCTCAAAATTGGGGTGGAACAGAGCCAAAACGTACTGTCACCTGTATGGTGCTCAAAGCTAAAGCTAACGACAGGCGTAGATCTAGCCCTTTGCCGCGATGAATTTCGTGGGCCTCATTCTGACATCATCAGATTAGTTGGTGGCACACATTAGTAACAACAAATCTCTCTTCACAGGCTATGTTTAATTTATGTATCTTAAATACATAAAAAAGAGCATGAGACATTTATTCAATAGTGCTTTATAGCTTAAAATATTTATAAATACGTCAACTACAAATTAACTGATGATTGAAGGACTTTTGATGCTGCAGATTACTTTTATTCATGGGAAATATAAATTTAATTCGTTAAGTATTATTTTTACAATTACACAATACAGATAAAAGAAAACACATAATCGAAGTGCAACTTTATTTTTCCCAGCCAATGACGCATAAATTCTATAAAGAAGCACTGAATTGTAATCGCATAAAATTCTCGGAACAGTTCGATCCATTTCAGCAGTTTATCACCAATCCGCGATATGAAAACACAATAGCCTGACCAATCACAATGCACTTTTCCATTGTTCTCGGCCATGGAGTCGTGCTTGCTCTAGCATCTGCGTTTCGTCTCTCAGTGATTATTTATGGGGCAGGGTAGCATTACGGAAAGCGAGCTCGTTGATATATGTATTACTTGTTGCTATGTTTTATAGGTAGACCATTATTTCTTTGTCATTACTCAGCCTTTATTTCGTACTAAGTGAAGTGCAGGAGTAAACATGGATACTTCCAGGGATATTATTCTTTTTTTCAGGAACAACTTACCATCTGAAATGCTAAGAATGACAAAGAAATTTATAGTGGTAAAAGATAGGGGGGAAAACACGATGGAACAGGAAAATTCTTCGATTTTCAATAAAAGTAACTGAAGTGAAAAGGATTATAGTTTTTTGTGAGTATATGTGTTGAGTTGTGTGAGTAAATTACAAAGAAGTCAATGAAAACTGCTAAAATTTGGAGTATGATTTATGCTTACAGAAGTAAGTGAATGGTTAAATTAAAGCTGTGTAAATTGGCGACCATTCATCGATTAAAAAGGGAAATAATTTCGCCAAGTCGCCATTTTGAATCTTTGAATGTAATGTTAATTGCGAGAGCTTACCATTATTTTTTTAAGTCTAAGCTGCTGTACTTACTTATTCATTTTTCATATTGAAAAACTCAAAAAAGTATATGAAACTGAAAATTTTTAACTATTTATTTTTCTTTCTGATAACCTGAAGTACTTTTAGTTTTTTTTTTTAAAAAAAAAACTATGAACTGGGTCATTGAAAAAATAACTGTAAATGTTAATTATGATGGAAAACAATCAGTAACTAAGCATTTTTAAAAATTCTTTTTTAAACGTATTTTTTTTACATTCAATGGTATAGGGTAATTCAAAAAGAAGTATACAGTTTCAAAGCACTATAAATCAAGAACAATGTAAGATATTATATGTCACCTGTGACAGAATTATATAGGATTATTTTAAGTTTTGTTAGATACAGAAACAGAAGTTTTATGTCTGAACCCTTAGTCCAGCGTTTCTCAAACTGTGGAACGCCAGCATATTGAAAAGTCGAAAACAAAAGACTACTCAGAAAAAATTATTAATTTACTGAAAGTAAGCAAACAAAATACATTTTGACATAATAAATAAAATTAACATTTACACTGATGTAACACACTTATAAATGTATCAGTACTGCACAATGTATTTGAAAATTAATTTAACAATATTAAGAGCAAGTTTAATAATTACCTCTGATCCTATGGGTTTGTGTCATATATAAAATTACATACAAAAATTATATATAACATTTATCTTGATAATTTGTAAGGTTTCTAAATAATCCTTTAATTGCCGAGTAAAAGTTACGTAAATCACTCCCAATGTCTCCGTTTTCCACGCAGGCGTGCGTATGTGATGTATTGAGAGGTGAGAAAAGGCACAAATAAGGAAAATCCTCTGATATCAGTAAATACTTCGCAAACACTGTCAACGTCCTTTTATTGTTTTCCGAAGCCTTCGGAATAATTTTATGGATAGCAGTACACAGAAAAGATCGTGCTTCGGAAAGACGTATATATACGTCTAAGGAATTTTACTCACCGGTTGAGCGAGACGTATATATACGTCGGGACATTTAAGAGGTTATTCTAGCCTTAGCGTAAAATTATAGTATTAATATTATCTTACGGTTCGCTGAAGTGGAAGAATCTGTATTTGACTGTTACTGTTTTACACCATCAGATAAGTGTATACTTCTTTATGAATCACCCTGTATTATAGTTTAGATTTGAAAGGCATGATTAAAAAATTAATGCGACTGAATAACTAAATTAAAATGAGCTGGAATTGCTTTTTTTTAAAGAGGGTAGGTTCAGTGACGCATACAAGGAGGGGATGGAGATCCCCCGGGCCCCCCCCCTTGTCATATCGTCACATTCGTCTTCCGTTAAATCTTCAGGCATATCATCGAATTCTCTTTTATCTTTTCGTCATTGATGTTCTTCTGCTGCATAAAAAAATAATAATCTTTCGTTTTTTATAAACCAGCGATACTCAACCCGTGGCCCAACGGACTTTTCTGAGTGTCCCGGTCATGGCCCATTGCACTAACAAATTTAACTATTTAAGAACAACGCATTAAATATTTAGCAAGAAATCCTATCAATCAAGCAAGCACATATATCAATTTTGGTATTGCTGTCGGGCTGGTACGAGTTGCGAGACAATTTTTTTTTCTTTTTGTAATTGTAATGGTTAGTGACAACAAATAACAGTGGAGTGGAGGCCATTTTATGAGTGGATCTAATTTTTAATTAATCCTCATATCTTCCAAGCGAAAATTTATAAAAATTATATGTTGTTTCAAGATGATTGGGATCTTGACTTCTTAGGAAAAAAAAAAAAAAAAAACATGGATCAACAACTTTTTCGATTTGTCGTCAAAATGGTATATCTAAAAAATACAACTTTGCTCAACACTATAACACTTAGCACAATCCTTTTGATGGCTCTTTTTCTTGAGGAACTCTTTGAAGACTAGATATATATAAATTGGCTTTCTTAAAACAAATTTGCAACAGCAATAAAATATTTTGGAGGTGTCATGGGGGCTTGGGATCCCATTGACGAAAGGAAATCGAAATTACCCCATAACTGGCTAAAAAATGCATAAAACCTATATTTGGGGGGTTGAGTTTGATAGTTTAAAACAGTTTTCAAATAAAATCTAAAATTATGAATTTTAATGTTTTGATCAATTTTCCTCATTTGAACTATATATCTTATAACATCTCTTCCCCACCAATTAATCCCAATGTTGCGGCAAGCGTGAAATAGTTGTCATATATATGTGGCCCGGCGGAAAAAAGGTTGAGTACTCCTAATCTACTACACTAAATGTACATAAGTGTTATTGTTTGTTGTTGTTGCTCATGCCACCTGTCTGATATAGTCAGATCGAGGCCCACGAAATTCATCGTGGCAATGGGCTAGATGTACGTCTGTCGTAATCCCTAGCCTTGAGCATCATACAGGTGACAATACGATTTAGCTCGGTGAAATTCCCTAAGGAAAGATAGAACATTACGATAGATGGCACCACCATCTACCTCCACAATTTAGGCATGGAACTGAAGTGGAGGGAAATTTTCTCCAGTTCCCTACACTCGTGATTCAGCCCACAAGACTTTCGGACCCACTGATTTAACGAGCACGTACTCCGTGTGTATTCAGAGGATATTTGGCGGTACGGGCATCGAACCCAGGCCTTCCGGTCCGGAGTTTGGTGCTCTAACCACTAGGTTACCCACGGCCAGTACATAAGCAGTTAGATATACTACATTTTTTATTTGACTTTAATTATGTCCGTTTTAATTTTATTCCATGCTTTAAGCATTCACACGCAGACTTCAAAAGATGAGCATTGCACTGACTTCTTAGTAAAAAAAAAAAAAAAATTGCATGTTATCTGGCGAATATACCTTAAGTTATCCGACTACGTTCGGAATCGTGATTTTGCAAAAGCGTATAAATGGATAATATTTATGATATTTAGTGTCACTTAGATTAGAAAATGTACATAAAATTGTTTTTAAATAGTATTACAATAAAAAATTATTTAAGTACAATATTTTGACAAAAAATTAACCTAGAATGACCCATTTTCAAAATGTTCTCCTTTTGTAAAAAATGCTTCTATTGTATTAATATTTTGCCTGTATTCAGCTCAGACCTCTGTACAGAGGCTCAACTAGAATTTTTGAAGTACATAACTTGGAAGTCGGTTTATCCCTGTTTTACGACAACAGAAGGGAGAAATTTTAAGAAAATACGCCGATAATTACTTCAATGGGTTGTAACTCTGAAAATAATGTGAATTTTTCAAAAATCATAGTTGAGCCTCTGTACAGAGGTCTGAGCTATATACAGGTAAAATATTATTATAATAGAAGCATTTTTCACAAAAGGAGAACATTTTGAAAAAAGGTTATTCTAAGTTAATTTTTTTCGTCAAAATGTCCTTAAAACAATTTTATACATGTATTCTAATCTAAGTGACACTAAATATCATGAAAATTATCCATTTATGCGCTTTTTTAAAATCGCGGTTTCGAACGTAGTCGGATACCTTAAACTTAAGAAATGCAGTTTGAAAGTATAGGAGTTCACGGAATACAGGCATCTCCTATATTGACATTTAATTTCAAGATTTAATGGAACTATTTATTAATATGTAGTTGGAAGAAGTTCTTAAAAAAGAACGTGTGAAAATGAATAAAACACACCCAAACATTTTCTCAGATCATGACGAGTAAACATGACCCACAGTCCCCAACGCCTCATTTCCAGAACGTCTCTCCCTCCCGCCACCAACTCTTCCCAGAATCTTCCCACACTTCCCCAGAAAATGTGACGAACCTCTCAATTCCCCAACTGATTTAACGAATTGGCAGGATGTTTTACACCCTGGCTTAATTAATTTCCCCTCTACATTACACTGCTTCCGAATCTCGATTTGGCAACGTCCTCTGAACACATAATCAGACAAGAAGTGCAATTAGGGGCTAAAAGCTGGTCTGTGATCGCGTGTCCCAGTGTCATTCTCGGGTGTGTCCGGCCTCGGTGGACAGGGACTGGCCGCCAGGGGAAATTTACGTCCATTCCTTTTAGACCCTCGGTACACACGAGGGGAAGGAGGGAAAAAAATGAGGTTATTGACAAGATAAAATAGTTGGCGCACGCAAAGGCAGCCACGCTTGCGTAAGCACTTTGATGATTTAGTATGGGATGAGGTGATTGGAGATCGCTAGTAACAGTTTGATGTTGAAAAGAGGGAGGCTCTTAACTAAGAGTCTATCAGCTTATTTTCGAAAAAGAAATTATTTTACAATTGATTGGTTAAAATAAATTCAATACTCCGTGTTTCATTTTCTAGTAAATAAATTCATTGTAGTTGAATTTACATTGATCTTTTATTAAAAAAATACCAACCAGAGTTTGATGCCTCTGTTCAAGAACAGTGAGTATGGCTTGAGGTTATTTGACTTAAATAGATAAATTAAAAAAATTAACTAAGCAATGAAAAGTTTTTTTAACAAAAAAATGTTATGTACGTGATTTTTTTTAAAAAAAAAATTCATCGAAAAAGGAATTTATGAGAGTTTGAGTATTTAAGAAGCCCAGTGCCTGAGTGATCGTGTATTACGCTTCCTCACCACAGGTTCGGGGTTCAAATCCTGGACTGGGAAAGGTCACGACTCAGTCTTTCATCACTTCAGTGGGTTGATAAGTGAGTACCAAGCTTGCATGGGAACTGAACACTGGGGGTTTCGAGTCATGCTGACCCTTTGCCCGAAACATCTGCACATGCAACCCATCGCCTAAGGTCACGGAAACTGTGATAGGCACTGTAGGCATTGGCCATCAGGGACTGTTGCGGCACTTTCAGCTCAGTTCAGTTTGAATATTTAAACAAAAAGGAGATAATAAAGACCTTTTGAACGTCTTTAAATACCAAAATAACTGAAGCAATGTATTAAAACAGTTTACATAAAGATATTCAATCTATTTCAACCACAATGCGGTAAATGACATACGTAAAAGTTTTCATTTTTGTTCTAGAAAGTTATAAAAAATATCTCCGTTCAATTTTTTATGGTTATTAGAAGGAATGGTGAGGTTTTGGAACCAAGAATATCTCATTTCAAGTAAAGGGAGCTTAGAAGCATTTTCAAACCATTAGTAAAAGACTGTCGTGGTAGCGAGATACGCTACCACAATTTCTGTAATTACTTATGTTATTGGTGCTGCTTTAGATCTAATTTTATGGAGAAAAAAATGGGTTCCTCTGAAATATGATAGAAAAAGGAGAAAAATCCAAAAATAAAATTTTTTATGTCGTCATACGTCAGTTACTAAAATTCTTCAACGAACTTTGGCAGTAACACTAAACGCGCGCGTTTTGTCTCGATTCGCTCAAAGACATTGTTACATTTCAAGGATTTAAGCTTGAAACGTAATCCATAAGGCAATTTCTTTCTTTCTCTTCTTTTTTACATGTAAAATAAGAATATAAATATAAATACAAAGAACCTACTCTTAATAGGGCCCTTTTCAATCATAATCATCCCTCATATCCTACGGGTAGCCTTACAACTCCCGCAAGTGCGGAGGCTGCTCTCATAATTAATCACTTTAAGACAAGTCGACATCTCGAAGCGCCACCTCGTGGTAGGGGCTATAATTCCGGATTCGTTTCCCTAATGGAAGAAGTGTCGGTGATGGGACTTGGTTTAATAACTCTCTGAATCTTTTATGGGCAATATCGAGAGCCCTTTTTAGTGGAACAAATCTCGAGGAAATTTTTTTTTTTAGCCCGATAACTTAAATATGCGATGGGAAGTTAATGCTGTGATATTTCTTTCACTAATGTCTTAGCAGGAAGCTGTCGAATTTTCGGCAAAAGGTTTCCCTCTGCTCTCAGAGGGAGGTATTTTTGATGACTTTGGGAGGTGAATAATTATTGATAAGGCCTGTAAAAGCCTTTTTCCTGCGGAACTCGAAATTTAGAATTAAGTAAAGAGAAGGGAATGTCTGCTTCAAGTTTTGGCGGAATTTCTTTCCTTTTTTTTTGCATCATCTGCGTTGCTATTACGGTAATAGGATTAACGTAGTTTTAAGAAGGAAAGTTGGAAAAGTTTGCTTTAAAATATGAGTTTGTTAGATGTAGAATTTCTTCTTTTTTAATAAAAAAAAAATTAAGAGCCTTGGTTAGTTCTGTGTAGTGTTATTTGTTTAGAAACTATATTGTTCAAGGTCCCTTTAATGCAGCTGTGTTTGGAAACTTAAGTGTTTGAAGTATCTTTTCGATGTAGTTTATGAAGAAATATATTCGCATATATTGTATTTAGTGGCACAAAATAAAGAATGCATAATCATTATATTTATATAGTATTAACTACCAATGCAAAAGTTAGTTTTTGAAGAAGTTAGTTTGAGAAATATTATGTAAAGATATTCAGCACGTAATAATCTTTTAATGGACTTAATTCATGATGGTCACATGATAACGGCAATAACGTGTTTCCCATTGATTAAAAATTGACATAGTAATTGTTCAACTTGTGTAAAGTTTAGATAACATTCAAAATTTGATGATTGGGTAAAAGAGTTCACGTGTTAAAATTTTTCAAACAGTTTTCAAAATTAAAACAAAAATTCTTACATTATACGAATACTTTTAAATTAAGTGTATTTTGTTTAACTATGTGCATTATTATATCTTTGACAAATATGTACTTTAGCAAAAATTGGCAACAGAGAAGCATATGAAGTAATTGGCTGGAAACGCGTGATTATATTTATGATATAATTATGACGTCGCATTAATTTATGAACTGATTGGCCGAAAGCACGTTGCTCAGTTATCATGTGACTATGACGTCACATGAATTTAGTCTGGACTAAAAACCAGGAACAAAAAAATATGCAATAAAATTAAATAAAATGTTTAATGTTATTGTTTATTATATTTTTGATAAGGAAAATAACAGTTATACAATATATAATGGACTTTGACACATTTTTTGTGCCATATTTTTATGAATTGAGTGATCATAGATAGCTAAAAACCTCTCGAAAAATACATTTTATCCCTAATACGGATGAATAATTGATAAATAATAAGGAAAAGCAAATGCTATAATTTATTATTGCTCATATTGCTAACATTAGTTAAACAGAAAGGGAGTAAAAATAATTTGCTTTGCATCTGTCACGGGCCCAATTAACTTTTCTGCTCCTTGAGCTTCAAGGATATTATAATGCTGGAGTAACCCGTAGTCACGTGATACTTTTTGAAGTTATACTTCTTTTGGGGCGTTAGAGAAATAGGATGAGGGTAAATTTTTACAATGCGCGCGCACACCGTCACGGATGCGAAAATCCTTTTTCTAGAAATATACAGAACGGGACAAATCATTCCTGCCTTCGAAATTCTCAGAAAAATATTTCTTTTCACTTCCGTGAAGAAGAGGACACGTGGGTTTGCACCGGAGACCTCTCGATCTGCAGCCGAATGCTCTACCACTAAGTTATACACCCGCGTCAGCGATCCTTTGCTTTGTGTTCCGTAGGAACGTATGCGAAAATGCTTTGTCTTGAAATATACAGAACGGGACAGATCATTCCCGCCTTCGACCCCCTCCCCATATTATTGGTCCTATTGTCCCTGTGCGGGGGTGTTTAAATTTATTTAAATCGTGATTATTTCAGGTTTGGCTGGCCCGTTTGACTGAAGGTTAGTATCGTTCAACTCTGCTTGTGACCGCCTTTCGTCCTTGGTTCAGCTTGCCCTGCTAAAGATTTTTAGAAAGATTTTAATCTTGTTACACCAAAGAAGTATAACTTCTTACGTGCGTACATAAGTACACACACATTTTTTTCCTGTGTTTTTTTAGCACTTTTTATTTCTGCTATCAAAGTTTATAATTTTTCACGAGTAAGTGCAGAACTTTTTTCCTTTGTCCTACGCTGAACCAATAAAGATTCAAATCTCTCGCACTGAATATTTCTTCTTTACGGATTAGTCTCCCAATCCTGCAGAAATCATTGCTTGAAAACACAAAGGTTGCAAAAATATTTCTTAATAATCCAAAATGTAAAACGCACGACTTCTCTCTCCATCTCTCCCAGACACACACTCCTCCGAGTACCTGATCCCTGATTGGACAAGCGTATGTCTGCCTAATGCAGTTTTATACCCGCCGTTTCTCGGCGCACTTCATTTTAACTTTAATTTTTTTTTTTAATACTTAAAATCTAACATGGCAAGCTCTATCTGTGAATGCCAACTCAAAATACTGAAGATAGGGGATTAAGATCGCCTCGGAGTCCACGTACCCCGATGACCATTCTACCCATAAATACACAGCCTAAATTCTACATTAAAAGTAACGGGATGAAGCGTATGCACACATACGTCATTGCAAAGCGGCTATAAGTGGTTCAAAACTCACTAAAAGCAGCTAGAACCGGATGAAAGAACTTTCGAATACCATATTTCATACTTTAACAATCAAATATAGTCGTTCTATAGAATACTTAGTTAAATCGTAGAATTCAATATTTTTATATACTTTAAATTACTTGTCCGGTAATTTTATGAAAATACCTAGTTATTCTATGAAATATAATGGATTAGAGTTAAATCGTAGAATTCAATAGTTTTATATACTTTAACTGACTTGTCTAGTTATCTCATAAAATTACCTAGTTATTCTATGAAATAACGGATTTCACACTTTAATGGTAACATATACGTGAACAAAATCACTGAAAACTCATCAACGAAGAAATTTACCCCTAATGTGTGTAACATTTGCAATGTTAGATTCTCGGTAAGGTTCGATCTGGACCTGCTATCAAAAAAGTTAGTTTCAGCCGAGTGAAGTGAACTGTTTGCTATGCTGGCGGCCGAGCGCTTGTATCCCTCAAGATTCGGACTGCGTGAACCAGCAAGCCAAGTAGCAAAACTGATTATCTTTCTGGAAGCAGTGTCCAGCCCAAATAATGGTCGAAATGGCGGTGCTTTAGTGTCTCGTAAAAACAGAGCTTCTCATCTGAAACAGCTGTTATGTGCGCTGACGGACGAACCGCAAGGGACGCCGAACTTTCACAGGGTTGGCGGAAGGAAAATCTGGCGAGAAATACCTTCGCCAGGTGACTTTTCTTTGCATATTCTAAGAACTATTTCTGGAAGTTTTGGTTTTATTAAAAATCTCGCGCATTTTATTTCGGATGATATATCCTGATCACAAGTGGAAATTAACAGTTTATGTATACGTTTATTCCTTAATTGGATTCAGAAATAAAATTAAATGAATAGATGCAGTAATGATGAAAAGGTGGATTTGAAAAATTTATATATATTATTCACATTTAATTAATTTCTTAAGTACTAACCTAAAACACTTATAATTAACCTAAAATGATGTATGTTTTTAATTAAATAATCGGTGTAGCGATCAAATAATTCTATTTTAAAATGAAAAATAAATCCCGAAAAAGGTTAAATAAAATTATATAGCTACATAAATAAAGTTCTTTTTTTGTCATGTTTAGTTTAATAACACAACATCGTTTTTGTAATATTAGCTTGTTTTAAAAGTTCATCTTTAATGTTATCAAATTTAATGAATGAGGAATATAAGCATAATAATAGTCCGTTGAAAATAAGTTTTGGAATGTTTTGCATTGAATTTATTTTGCTCTGATTACTTATTTTTAGTTGACTGTTAGTAGGTAAAATAATTAAACATATTTATTAAGAAATATTCATATAATCTATTATAATGTTTTTATAATCATTACCATACTAATAATCATTGAACAGAAATTGTTACGAACAAGTATATGAAAATGCAATTCAAAATCATTGTTAATAATTAAAAGTATCTAGCATTGAATAAGAAATTTCGAATTCATCTGTTGATATTCATTAGTTTCATCATACCTATTAATGGATTGACATATAAAGATTTTTAAATGAGTAATATGATATTCTGAATGGTTAGAAGTATACATTTTTTAAAAGTTAACTAAAAATAAAAAGGAATAATTACCTATCGCAGAAAATAAAAATGTAACTAGAAAAACAAAAAGGTAAATTAAAAAAGGTAATTTAAAAAGGGTAATTTAAAAAGGCAATTTTATAAAGGTATCCCAATAAAAAAAAGTTTAAGAAAAGTTTTTTTTAAGTGCCATAATAGAGCTTTAATTAAATTTTTCGTAATTATTTTTAAGTAAAAGAAAACAAACTTGAATTTCGAATTATTTTTATTTAAAATAGAAACATTTCATAAAACGTTGTGACAAGATTTAAATTCAATAAAAGCGAAAACAATTTAAAGTTTCATATGGTAAAATATGGTGTAAATAAATAAACGAATTAAGTACAATAATAATTGGAAAAGTACACTTATAGTTAATAAAATTTTATATTCTTGAAAACCTCTAGCAAATCTAGAAAAGTATAATTTTTAAATAAAAAATAAATTAATTTTATACATTTAAAAAAAGAATCCCTTTTTATTAAAAAAAAATTAGAAAATAATCAGGTTGCTTTAATTGTCTGACTATTTTGGAATAATGAAACTATACATACATAACAAATATCGAAAATTGGCTTTTTTAGTTGACTAAATTTATTCCATTTAAATGTTACGACATTAGTTTGTTTCTTACTCTGCCTTTTTCCTTAATCTGTGAAGTATGCTTTATAATATCAGCACTTAATCATTAGGAAAAAGATAGCTAGGATTTAAAAGCTGCATTGGAGATTCAGGCATATCAAAAGAAATTTAATCAGATATCAGGTTGTACATTGAACTATGTATGTGTAAATTTAAATCAAAAGCTTTGTGAAAGAATATATGAAAAAATGAAAGATAGTAGAAGATGAAGGCGAATTTTAATTTTTTAGTCGCCTAAAGATATATATTTCTAAATCATGAGCATTTTGATGCCCAGTGGCTGAGTTGTAGCGTATCGCACTTCCATGTCACAGGTCCAGGGTTCAAATCACAGACTGGGCAAAGTCGATTCAGCCTTTTATCCCGTCAGTGAGTTGATTAGCTTGCTTGAGAACTAAAAACTGAGAGGTGACCACCAGATCGGAATATTTGCACATTTATCTCAGCGCCTAAGGTCCCAAAAACTGAGTTGGGTATAGTAGGTCTTGGCTCTCATGGGCTATTCTGCCACTGAGTTTAGTTTGTATGAGCATTTTAACAATTTCTCTCGTTAATATTCTTCCTGTTTTGCTTTCTTTTATGTCCGAAAATATAGAAGTTAAGGTATCCTACGCGTTCGGAAACGTGATTTTAAAAGCGCATAAATGGATAATTTTTATAATATTTAGTGTCACTTATATTAGAATACATGTATAAAATTGTTTTAAGGACATCTTGACAAAAAAAAAAAAAAAAAAAAGGTTAAAAAAAATAATATATTTTGGCAAAAAAAAAAAAAAAATAATTTATTTTCAAAATGTTCTCCTTTTATAAAAAATGCTTCTAAAATATAATAATATTTTCTTATATAAAGTAAAGCCTTCTTCAGAGAGTCTGAACTATTTTATTTTGAAAAATTTACATTATTTTCAGAGTTACAACCCACTGAAATAACTATCGGCGTTTTTTGTTCCAAAAAATTTCTTCCTTCTGTTGTCGTAAAACATGGATAAGTTGTATATTCTAAGTTGTATATTTCAAAAATTCTTGTTCAGTCTCTGTACAGAGGTCTGTGCTATATACAGGCAAAATACTATTATAACCGAAGCATTTTTCACAAAAGGAGAATATTTTGAAAATGGGTCATTCTATGTTGAATTTTTTTCAAAATAGTGTATTTCAATAATTTTTTATTGTAATAATATTGTTAAAACAATTTTATACACGTATTCTAGTCTAAGTGACACTAAGTATAAATATTATCCATTTATACGCTTTTGCAAAATCACGGATTCGAAAGTAGTCGTATACCTTAAAACATCTGGTAGTGTTAATTATTTTAGAAATGTATTATTATTTTTTATTCCTAATATGTTTATTACCTTTTTTATGCCTTTTTTATTACCATATCGTATGTGTTTGTACGTTATGTGGAACGTCTTATGTGCAGATGCATTTTGTTTTTCGGATTCGTTTGAATTTGTAAGAGACACAATGAGCTATTGTGTCTCTCCCCTCATGGGTATAGTGGCGTACGCATGAGGAGAGTTTAGGGAGTTATAACTCCTCTTTCCCAGTAAACTACCAAATTTCTATATTTTGGGCATTCAGATTACACCACGGCGTTTTCGTTAACGTGTATTTTAAAGTATAAC
>BMAV01021642.1:81642-94796 GCA_019973955.1 Trichonephila inaurata madagascariensis
TGATCTCCAGACCTCCTTTTCTGCAATTTCATGGCTATCTGCTAAATTTTTACATTGTTGCTTAAGTTTTGCACACCAGTGTATGTATGCCTTCTCCGGGATTCGAAGCCAGGCTTTACGGCACAGCATCCAGTCTCGCTAACCACTATACCGGATGGGCGGCAAAGTTTTATTGGTCTAACGCTTATATATGTTCAGTTTGGCCATAAACTCTGTATTGAAAAAACGTGCACCTGTGGCTAAAACTAACTTCTGTAAATGGAAAAAAAAAAAAAAAAGTAAGGAAGTGAGGAGAAAAAAAGATCTAAAATGGAGAAATATCGCTTGGGGATTCAGAGGGTGCTTCACCTGTGTTTACAGAGGTTACAAAAATCTCATGTGAAAAAACACAAAAAGCAGTTAATTAGTATTTGTGTGTTACAGTCTAAATTCTCAATATGTAGCTTACAGAGGTGG
Source organism: Trichonephila inaurata madagascariensis (assembly GCA_019973955.1). Lineage (NCBI taxonomy): Eukaryota > Metazoa > Arthropoda > Arachnida > Araneae > Nephilidae > Trichonephila > Trichonephila inaurata. The sequence goes on from BMAV01021642.1 coordinate 82,099, forward strand.
TCATCACAGAATGCTGTTCTTTATTGAATATAATATATGTGAGTGGCAGGGGCGTAGCTGCCGCCGTATCAGCCGTATCAATGATACGGGGCCCTCAAGCTACAGGGGCCCCAACATGTGTAACTACAGTCCCACTAACAGTGCACCCATATCTAAAAAGGGCCCCGAAGGAAATTTGATACAGGGCCCCCTCAGAGCTAGTTACGCCAGGGGTGAGTGGCATATACGAATACGTATAGAAAAATTTTTAAAAATTAGAACGATTTAAGGATAGTTTTCATTTCTACTCTGATTGTGTAATGTTTTTTTTTAAGTATTTTATTATTATTATTTTAAATAAGGCTTTAGAAAAGGCGTTGAAAGTGCAATTGCAATAATTTAGCGTCCAATAACTGAATATTGAAGCTATTTTGCTTGCCGAAGCTGCCAGCTTTGAATATTTGAAAACATTTTTGCTTAAATAAATGAAAATAGTGAATCAAAATTTCTTTTCAGCAAGAATATAATCATAACTTCATAAAATGTAATATTGCTTTTTTTTTAAAAAAAAAATAATTTTCAGTATAAAATAACTAAGAGCTAACTATTTTATAACCAGTATAAATAAATAATAAGATAGAGTGTATCCTAAATGTTACCTTTTCGCTTTCATTTCACCTTGGAATAAACTCATTATCCAGAACTTGTTAAAAATAGGTTACTAGGTAGTTGTGGCCCATTAGCTCAGTTGGTTAGAGCGTCGTGCTAATAACGCGAAGGTCGTGGGTTCGATCCCCCCATGGGCCATTGCTTAATTTTTTCTTGAGGTGCAAAACAGTAGGCATTTTTTAATACAGAAATTAATACAGGAATTTAATTTAATAGAAAGTTCTTTTATTTTCTATCAAGTTAAAATTAATTAGTTATTATATGAATAATTAGTAATCTCTGAATGAAGAAAAATGAGAAATATTAATTATTTTTTTATGAAATGACAACAAACAAACATCTAAAAAACTTACGTTTAATCAGCGCTTAGGACGTGTAAATTTACGAAGTCTCAGATTCTTTTTTACTCAGATTAAAGATAACATACCAAATTATTTTTTAATCCGGAACATACAACAAAAATACAGAAAAAAAAAATATTTCCAAATTTAATATTTTTACATAAAGCACTTTTAGAAAAATTGTACAATAAATTATTAGAGTTGAGTCACGAAAACTCGGTCTAATGGGGATCGAAGGGTGGCAGAGTTTGTGAAAACGCCAGGTTTTCGAGAATGGGTTTAAATAAAAATTACAGAAACAAACTAAAAACCACCCTTTTATAGTTAATCGAACTAAATTGTAACAAACTTATAGTAGCCAAATCTGCAAATGGTATCTGAAAATTAGTAGACAGCCTCAGGATGGGATTTAAAAATGGGAAATAGTTAGTCCTGATGATTCTGATCAGGATAATGAAACAAACTTATGAAATTATTGTATTGTAATCGGTCCTGGACCGATGTGCAAAATTTCGAATTGATCTGACCATTCAAAGTGGGTAAAAATTGAATTCAAAGATTCCGTTACATACAAGTGAAACTTATAAAAGCGTGTTAAAAAGAATAAGTACGAGTGTTTCCTCAGAAAATATTGTATGCATTACTTGCTTGAGAATACAACAGGATAAACTGCTCAAATACCTTTAAAACAAAGAAGCACGTACTTTTATGAAGACTCAGAGCATTTACTATATAAAAATGAAAATGAATGAATATATAGTATACAATAATGTACCTGATAAAACACATCTCAGAAAAATACTTCATGAAAGCATAAAGCTGTCTATATAATGAAAATTAAGTAGCCCCCCCCCAAAAAAAAAATGAATACTTTTTTTTTTAAAGAGATCCGAAATGTATTGTTGTGGGGTTTTTTCAACCTATAAAGTGTGGTCAAGTTATCCGGGTTACCAGGTTATCGAGTGCCGAGTTTTGTGAGGAACTCTATACCATACTAAAAATATTTTATCATTATTTAATATTTTTTTTTGAAGAAAATAAAGTTTCTGTGCTTCTTGTATTTGCTGTAATCTGTAGGACAGAGTCACAGAGCGAATATTTTGTGTGTGTGTGTGAAAAAGAACTCTTACTATGTGACGGGCTTATCCGCGTTGTCATAAAATACTAATCCTTTTGGGAAATATTTGGTCTTTAAAAATTATTATACTATAAAGATTCCTCCTGAAGAAGAAGACGGGACCATGCAAAATTAGAACTTGTATATAAAGTTGAAACTTTCAGGTTAGAAGGGAAAGATAGGTTAGACAGTGGTTTCCAACCCCCGGTCCGTGGATCAAATACTACAGGTCCACACAAGAAACATTAAATTATTTCCATTTTATTTACTGTAGTATATTTTTCTTCGATTTGGGCTGCTTTTCTTATGAAAATCACTTTATATTCCTTGTTAAAGCCCGTTATATTCATTTTTGGTGTAGCTGTATGTTATTCTGAAGACACGTTTAAATACTATATATTAAAATGAAATTATTAAATCAAAACAATCTAAAATATAAACAATCAACGTCCTCTCCCTCAGCGGGTCGTGGTAAAATTATCCAACGTTGACCCGTCCGTGGTGATAAAACGGTTAAGGAGCACTGAGTTAGACTGCTAACGCGGGAGCAGTGATTTATCAAACTTGAAGGGAAGCGTAGATACTTAGTAGCTGATAATTGTAATATTAAAGTTGTCGATCTGTCCACTAAGAATTAAACTAGATCTGGTAGCTAACAAGTAAAAGCTATTGAATAGACGTAAGTGTTCTAATTATTTAAAGTCTTCTCATATCTAGCATACCTCGTTCATTGCTGTAATTGCTTGATATTTGGGTGCATCTCTTAATTTTGTTTAACTGAATTTGTGTTGTTGGTACTGAGAATAAATTGAGTTATTTTGAATATGGCTAGTCTTCTTTCCGTCTTTCTCACACCCTTAAGTTGCATTCACACCAAGGCAGTAAGCGTCAAGCGTTGAGCGTCTAGCCAATCAGAGACTTCATTTCGCCCAAAATGAAGTCTCTGATTGGCTAGACGCTCAACGCTCGACGCTGGCTGCCTTGGTGTGAATGCGGCTTGAGACGCTTCGGGTAGATCTTTACAATTTTTCTTATTTCTTGACTAAGATAGTATTTTTAAATGGGTATCGAAAGGAGGTCCTCGAGTTCAGAAGAGGAAAAATGTACTCACACCACTAATTTAAATGACCTGTCTAATTATGTTCTACTTTCATTCTGCTACAAGTCGATGGAATAAATTATCCTCGCACTAAAAAGAGATACCAGCTTCCGGTGAATGTACTAGGTCTGCAATGATAAATCCGCAATTCTAGGTCACCAATTCGCAGTCCATTACAAAAATAAAAAGTATTTATTAAAAACATTTATGTCATTTCCAGGTATTTATTATATATATATAATAACAGTTAATTCAATAATAATTAAACGATAATGGAATATAAAATAGAATGACATTATATATAACGGCGAATATAAATTTGCAGAGGCTACGTTTAAAAAAGATACAAACTTTGCACATCCCTGTCATTCTGCTATCAAAATACGTATATATCTAAAATGTATTACAGCACAGAATATTTTTTGAGCATTCTAGCTTATCAATAGATATACAAAATCCTCTTTAGATTTAAAAAAATTGCCGTCCAATATCTTATCCAAAATTGAAGAGAAATTCTTCTTGTTGGTAAATAAGTTTCAAGTGTCAGCTTCCCCCCACCCCCCTTACAAACATCGCCAATAGTGTTAGAGGCGATTGACAGTGATAAGTGAACGCCAGTCCCTGAGTGGCGAGTTGGCGAAAGAGCCCACTTGGCAGGTTAGAGTGGCGCCGCAATTGAATTGGCAAGTTGCCGACGCGACAGGACTCTCAAACAGATGAGCCCCAATCTTTTTGTTTTTGCTCTCGTAGCTTTTGTTCCCAGACCCCTCCCACTTTATATCAAACTAGTCAGTGTTTGCCCAGTGCCCAGTCACTGGCGATAGGGGGATTTGAGGCTGCTCTCAAAGCTGATCTGTACTTGAAACACGCCAAATGCCATCCTTTTTTTCCCCCCTGTTCCACCCATTTCTTCTTTTTTTACTGAAGTTGGCGTTGAATCCCCAGAAGTGTATCTTCCGTGCGCTTCGAAAATCTTTGTCTTCATAAGTTCCGTCCTCATTTTGGAGGAGACAGTGCTTTCTGTAGCAGCAATCCAGATTGGCATAGATTTGGATTGCATTACAATCTGGTTAACCAAGATTAAATGGTACACCGTTACTTTAAATCAGGGGTGGGCAACCCGCGGCACGCGTGCCACTGTAACAGTACGGTTTAGTTATAAGAGTGGCACGCGGAGACTTGTTGAAAGATTAAAATATTTTAAAAGATAATAATAAATACTATTTTTTTTTCACTGTTTCATTGAAAGTTGTTTGTTTTAGACAAAATAAAACATAAATTTTTTTTAAATGCATTTAATTAAATTACAAATGTAGACAACCACCCATCCGGTATACTGGTTAGTGACGCTGACTGTGGTGCCGTAGGGCATGGGTTCGAATCCCGGAGAAGGTATGGATGTTTGTAGATGAATAGTGCCTTCTCGGCAGGGGGGTATTCTAAATAGCCGTCGTGAGATTGGTTTAAGAGGAAGATAGGTTGGAGGCCTCTGACCACCCCCAGGATGTTCTCCCACAAAATTGGGGTGGAATCGAGCAAAATTGTACTGTCACCTACATGATGCTCAAAGCTAAGGATAACCACAATTGTACAAATTTAGCCCTTAGCCGCGATGAAATTCGTGGACCTTGATCTGATGTTACAGTCGATCAGGTGGCTAGGGATGGCGATTCTTTCCGAAAAAGATCGATTTTTAAATCGATTCGAATCATAACCTGATGAATCGATTTACAAAAAAAATCGAGATCTAAAAGATCGATTTCTAAAAAATCCATTTTTTTTTCAAGTCTGCATTTACAATGTAAATATAAATCCATTTTATGATAAACAAGAAAGATACCATAATAAACGATCTCTTATGAGTAAAATCAGGGAATTTTTTAGTTCAGGGAAATCGACAATTACAATAATTTTTATTACCGTATCAAAGTATCAGGTATAAAAGAAGACATTTATTTTCTAAATGTATTTATTACATTGAAAAGTTTAGAAAATAGGTTATATAGCTTATAGTTCCCAATGCTTAATATCTAAACTTTTTAAAAACAACAGTCTCTCAAGTCTACTGGGATCCAAGCGGTTCCGCTATCACTTGTGATGTTGTCGGCAATCGAAAAAAAGGCGCTCACAAGGAACAGAGATCCCACGATATATATATCATGGCTATTGAGTGTGAACGTGATGATAAATAGAGTTTTTTTGTTCTTGCCAGTAAAGTATAGGATCATACTTCAGGTGCACAACTGCCCGCGATAAATAGTGTTTAAATTCTTCGTTTTTTTATGGTTTTTACCAAAACGGGGAAAAAATGAAATGTCGATTTTCTAGGATGAAATATCGATTCAGTGCTACATATCGATTTAAAAAAATCGATTTTTTTTGGCGCGAGAAATCGATTTTTCTCGATTAATCGATCTCAGATCGCCATCCCTACAGGTGGCATAAGCAACAGCAAAAAATGTAGACAAAACTCCTTCATTGTTGTGTGCGTTGGTTTCCCGAGGGTAGTGGATTTGTAAGATTTTGCAATTTGAGGAAGCGCGTTTTAAAATATCTGAAAAAAAACAATGAACAGCCTAGTGAGTGCTTGCTTTTCAAAAATGAAGATAAGCTTTGAGATATAGCTTTACTTACCGATACTATAAGACATTTAAATATTTTAAATTTAAGATTACAAGGAAAAGATTGTTCTTTTCCAATAATGCCTGAACATATATCTTCTTTTGGGAACACACTTTTGCTTTTTTTGTCTCGATTTTGGAGAAAAGAAGGGAAACTGATGCCCACTTAAGACAACCCGCGATTTTGTTAGCATCTTCGAGAACTAACCCTTATGTAGATGACTCCGCAAAAAAATCTTCAAATTAAGAAAAACATATTAAGAAAGTACTGACTGTTTAATACTTGTTTAGAATTAAATTTTTCTGGATATTCGTTTTTATTTAATACCTAACCTAATTGATTGAAACTGAGAAGAAAATTTTAACAATAAATTTTAAGTTCGTACTTTTGTTCATTTATTATATTATTAATAAATTTCCACTACTTGGACTTGCATAAAATATGTGCTATTTACGTAAAACTCATAATAAGCCTGAAAGTAATATTTTTTCATTTTTCATATTCTTTTGTTTGTTAGAAAAGTCTGAAGTGGCACGCCTGATTTCTTTTATTGAGATAGTGACACTCTTTCCAAAATGATTGGCCACCCCTGTTTTAAATTATTAAAAATGACTCATAAAAGAGGAGCAGAAAATTATTGTTATGATCTTTTTTTTTTCAATTCCTACTATTAGCTCACACTCTCTATATATTTATGTGTTTATTTATCTTCGTGGAATTTTCAATCGCTTATAAAATACATTTTAAAGCGATCAATTGAGTTGACATTTTATGTACATGATTATTTTGGATGACAATACAGTAATTTAATTATGATTAATAAAAGTTAATTGATTAAAACGAATTATTTAAAGAATTAGAAATACAGCCCCATTGGCAACATTTTTGGTGACTTAGCGACCCTTTTGGCGACTTGTGTCAAAACTTGAAAAGTTTTTTTTCTCACGTTTTTAAAGCATTCAGTGAATGAAATTTTATATACACGATTGTTTTGGATAACAATAGGATACTTTAATGATAATTAATAAAAATTAATTACCACTTAATGTTGTGATTCTGTCATATATTTATATATACATATTTATATTAGTTGTAACTATTTAAAATTTTTCTTTGTTGATCTAAGTAGGAATTGACTTAATTTATATATATATATATATATATATATTACTTGTGTTAATGATTGTTTTATTAACAGAAAGAATATTAGTAGAGAATAATAATACAACGGTTTAAAACATTTTAAAATAACACGAATTCCTCTGTCAAATGAATTCTCAGAATTATCTTTACTGCCATGATGAAATCTATATATATATAAAGGAAAAAAGGGACTAACTCACTCACATTCACTTACTTAATCACTCATCACTAAATCTCCGGAAATATTAAACCCACAGACTTGAAATTTGGTAGGCATGCTCCGTTTGTTCAGTAAAGATCCTCTAAGGGTTTTGTAGAAATTGATTCCCAAGAGTAATTCAGGGGCCTGTTATAGACAAAAAAAATTCCCATTTTTTAACTATTGGACCTACAAGCTAGAAATTTGGCAAGCGACTTTATTTTGTTAGGTGAGTGAATATTAACGTCCCACTGTTCATCTACAAGAGACCTCATAATTTTGAACCAAGGTCAAGTGACGAGGACGACACCTGAGCTGGCACCCCCTCTTCTTGCTACCACACCACACCAACAGGAGGACATTTGAGCCCTCAACAGATTTAAAGTGTATTGCGGCTACCGCGGCCTTTATTTTGTTGAACAAATATCCGCTAAAAACGGATTCTGCGAAAATTGACATAAAAAAAAGTTACGGTGGGGGGCGTAATATATATATATGTATATATATATATATATAAAATCTCAGTTTTCAAATTATATCTACAGGCTAAAAATTTGACTAGCATGTTTCTTTCGAAAAGTAGAGACCCTTAAGAACGAGAGTTTTATGGAAGGGGCTTCGGGGGGTTACAAAAGTGCTATGCATAAAAGTTCTCGTTTTGGGACAATTAGACTTACATATTAGAAATTTGCCTATAATATTTTTTTATTGAGTGAAGTCCGATAAAATGGTATGGGGGCCTAAAAGGTAAATATACTTTCAATTTAGTAATTAAATTTCTGTTCTTTTTAAATCAAGAAGCGAGGAAATCGAAAGCCTAATCCCATAGGATTTAGAATAAATAACTTAAAAACAATAAATATGAAATATCTAGCGAAGTCGCTAATTTTCTTAAGCGGGTGGTTAACGGTTAGTATTATATATTTGTTAGAAAAAATAGGCCACAATTAGTGGAGTACTATTATTACAGAAATAATGTTAACGTATCAATCTTAAAATAAAATCCCACAACTGATTCGATAAAAACTAAGAAAAGGTTTCGAATATCTTATAAAGAAGCTGATTCCACTAAAAATAAACTATAGAAAGATGAACATCACGTGTCATGATTGGAGCCAAATTTCTTCTCTTGGTAGCAATTCGACAGAAAAACGAGACTGGTGTAATAAATCACTGTACTTTGTATCAGTTCTCCATGATATTATCATCTTCAAAGTAGTTCCCTTCAGCATTACTGGTAACAGTTCTGGAACGAGGTGTTTGGAAGGCCCTCGTCACGAGATTTTCCGTTTTTGTCTGAACCTCTTCAACTGAGATAAAATGGGTTCTCTTTAAGCAAAATTTAACCGTAGGAATTAAAAAAAGAGTCGCATGGGGCCAAATCAGGTAAATAAGGAGGAAGTATCATCACTGTAATGTTTTGGCTAGTTAGAAATTGCTTGACAGATAATGCCGTATGAGCGGGTAAATTGTCTTGATGCCACAGCCATCCATCACTCCCCAATTCAGACCTTGTTTTACTAATTTTTTCGCGAAGTTCTCTTAGTGCTTCAATGCAGTAGTGTTGTTTAACAGTCTGACCCCTGATATGAGTAGGAACCCACTTATATCACGAATTTTGGCTATGTTTTGGTCCGTAATCTCTGATCTTGGGCGCCCAGCAGGTTCATCATCTTCCGCACTGACCCTTCCCCTTGAAAACTTCTTATACCATTCAAACACATGTGCAATAGACAAAGTTTCATCTTCATAAGCCTCGGTTAATATCTGAAATGTTTTCGTGGCTGATTTTACAAGAAACTTGATGTTGATTCGACACAGTAGCGCACACAGGAAATTTTTAAGGGGGGGTCTGGGGTTGAAAGTTCACCATTCTTGTATCATGCTCCTTTTGATTTTGTCGATTTTCGGGAACAAAACACAGTAAAAAACTAATTATTGAATAAATAATTAGCATTAATTAATAAAATTAATAAATAATAATAATTACTTAACTAAATTTTACGTACTATATACTTAGAATTATAATCAATCGGAAAAAAAATCAAGGGCTTGGGGGGCCGGACTCCCAGGACCCCCCTCCCTTGTGTGCGCCACTGATTCGACATTTTTCCGGCAGAACGCAGTTGCACATGTTCACTCAATGAAGTAGTTCTAATTCGCGTAATCGATAGGGAGAAACTGGACACATGGATAGAGGAGGTTCGTAGGATGACGTTACCAAAACTGTTATTGCCAGCTCCACTCTTTTTAAAGCTAAACACTTAGTCTTAGTCTTAGTTTTTTTGTGTGTGTGTCACACCTTGTATGTAAGAGAGTGGCTAGAATAGCGTGATAGTCATAAAAAGGTCGAAGGTTCTATTCTCTCTAGGCCAAATATCTTATGCTTTTTATGTATTTTCTGTGAGTTATTAGCACAGTTGGTTAGAAACCCGTGTTAATAACGCTTCTTCAACCAATCCGAATGCTTTCAATTATTTCTACTTAGTGGACAATTTGAGTTTTTTTCTGCTTACCGAATTCTACTAAATTTTTCTATACCTCTAAGCTGAAAGGAAGAGAAAATACTATATGAAGAATAATAAGTTTTTCTAAAATATATACTATACTAAATTACAATAATAAGAGTATTAGTCCACATAAAATTTGAAAGGGGAAAAAACTCAAAAATCCATAGATCTAATAGAAAAGTTATAAAAATAAAAACTGAACACTAACATAATAAATAATTAAACCAGAATCCATCAAAAACATCCGAATGAAAGCACACTTAAAGAAATATTGTTAAAAACACTTTAAAGAACATATATAAAACTTTAAAATATGTAGACTTATTTAATTAAAATATAAAAAGGTTTAATGAAAATAATAAAAAAATATACAAAGTAAAATAACCACCATTTGGCGAAAGTAGAATGAAAAATTATGGAAAATAGAGAAATAAAATAAATAAATTAAACCAATAAAAAAATTTTTAAGCAAATCTGTAGTAGTAAACTTATTACAAATGTATGTATAAAGAAAATAACATGATAGTCATCATCTGAACAATAATTAATATTTTTAACATTATTAATTGTGTCTCTATTTTATCAACTAAAACTTGTTTCGTTGTAAATAATTAAAAAGAATGTTTTTATTACAGTATGAATTATTACAGTACAGTATTACCCATTATAAACAGTACAGTTATTACCTCTATGAAAAGTATTACTATTTACTAAATTATCTATTTTTCAAGTTGATCTGAAGTGAGTGGGCTATATTTTGTTTCATTTGGTTCAAATAATTAGTACATATGTCTGTGTATGTTCTATACTTTTGTCGACATTTCTTACTGAATCCTACTTTTAATAACAGTGATCTCCTACAAAGGATGATGTAAATACTTAGGTATTTTTCTGAAGAATCAGTGAAATTACTTAAATAACTATTAATAAAAGTAAATTAAAGCATTTTCTATTTTCAGCAAAAATTTGGTTATTTTCTGATGCAGTACCAAAAAAAATTAATTTATAAATAGTAAATAAGTTTGGAATAATTTAAAAACAGAATAAATTTGTAAGCTTTAAAAAATGGGTTAAATTCATGTGGCGTCATAGTCATATGATAATGACAACTACATGTTTCTACCCACCAGTTCAAAAACTCATGTGACGTCATAGTCACACGATAAAAGCAATCATGTGTTTCCAGCTAATCATGTGCTTCCATGCCCTTCGTTGTTGCCAGCTTTTGTTCTTTGCAGAAACTTTCGCTGATAAAGTATATATTTGTCAACAATAATAACGCACGTAGATATACAAAATGTATTTTATTTAAAAGTACATGCATAAAATAAGATTTTTTTCTTAAATTTTAAAATCTTTTTGAAGAAATTTTTTTTTACAACATTTGAGCATCTTAATCCAATTACGAAATTTGAAATTTTATCTGTTTTTCAAATAGAACAACAAATGCAATGAGTTAAATGTCCGCTTTGAATTCATTGGAGAACACGTGGTTGTCCTTATCATGTGACCGTCATGAATTGAACCTATCGGAGAGAGTAAAATATTTGCTATAATATAGTTTATCTAATTGATAAATTTTATTGTTATTTATAGAAAAATTATTCAATTACATAATTAATTTTGAAACATAATTTTATATACAAGATATTTTTTTAACTGTGTTTTAAAAAGTAGTGGGGAAAACCCTTATAGGGCTATTATCTTCTTTATAAACTAATTTTATTTCCGAAAATGAAATTTATTTTTTATCATTTTCATAAATTAGCTTAAAAATGAGACTATTGGATAATTACTCTTGTGTGAATTATTTAAACATAGGTTATTTCTGTTATTACATAAGTAAAACATATGAAAATATTTCACTATTTAATCAAATCTTCATCATTTCAAATATAAGTACAATATACTTTTTCTTCATAACTCTTAAACATTTTGTTTTAAACTTGTAATATTGAAAAATTGATGGTCAAAAATGCAGAAAGAGTGTTGTGGAGCTGACCCATTCAACTTATGCACTTCTGTCTAGTCTTCAAAAGACGTTATTATCAGTGGTGTACATCAGAGTGGGGTACAGACACCACCCACAGTCCAATTTTTTTCGTATAAGGTAATTCGAGAGAAAACGCCAGTTTGTTAATAGTACTTTTATGCGTCGATAGATGGCAATTTTGAATCAATTGAGTGAAGAATCTGGTCCGACATTGAGAGTGGCTTGTGAATTTATCTGAATTAATCGTCTTTAATCGGCCATATTTTTCGATCTTGTGACCATTTAAAGTGCTGAGTACAACTTTTATAATATTTCGTTCCTCATATTTAAAGTTCATAAACGTACTTGTTATTTTAAATAAGATATTAGTAATGTGAGTTATGCATAATGTTACACATACGATGCATGTAGAAACGTCCATAACACTGCAGCAATAAGGAAATAAGCGTGTGTGGCATCTGCCCCCTATACTTGGGGGAAGACGCCACATGGTTCAGGAATAATTGAATTGAAATGAAATTTTTTTTTCATTTTATGACATTGTATATTATCGTATAAAATAGAGCTACAATTAATAATTATGCTGTTAGGATGGCACAGGGGATCTCCATAGGACGAGGATGTGGAGGGCTGAAGTCGACTACTACTTCAGCCCTCTGTAGACCGTTCTGCAGAAAAATTCGTTTTTAGCAAACTAATTATGAAAGAATTAAATTTTTTTTTGTTTTTCTATAGTCATTGTTACTTCACATTTAATTTGGCAATGTTTGTCTTATTTTTTTATTTACTGTGGTGCAGTGGCGCACACAGGAATTTTTCAAGGGGAGGGGGAAGGTCCGGGGTCGAAAGTTCACCATTCTTGTATCATACTCCTTTGGATTTTGTCGATTTTCGGGAGCAAAACACAGTAAAAAACTAATTATTGAATAAATAATTCGCATTAAGTAATAAAATTAATCATTAATAACAAATACTTAATTAAATTTTACGTACTATATACTTAGAATTATAATCAATCGGAAAAAA
>BMAV01021642.1:95196-109974 GCA_019973955.1 Trichonephila inaurata madagascariensis
CCCAGGGTCAAAAGTCCACCATTTTGGTATCATGCTCCAATACGCCGCTTTTGCTTTTGACAATTTTCGGGAACAAAAACAATACAAAATTAATTATTGAATAAATTATTAGCATTAATTAGTAAAAATTAATTATTAATAATAAATACATAATTAAATTTTACGTAATATATGCATAGGATTATAACCGATCGAAAAAAAATCAAGGGCTATGGGGGGTGTCCGGACCCCTAGGACCCCCCCTTGTGTGCGCCACTGCTGGTGGCATCTACCCCATATATATGGGGAAGATACCGCAATTGAATGAATTACTTTAACATTAAATTTCTTATTTATTTTCATACTAAGAAGAGAATTAACTTGTATACATAAATAGTTAAATATTGAAAAATAAAGGGTATTTTTTTCATGGTCTTGTCATTTCAATTTTCAATGTACTAATCGAAAATTCCTTAAATATGTGGCATCTGCCCCGCGAATTTGCGGTATGTTTGCATTAAGTCTCGATATTTCCCACATGTTTTTTTAAAATATAATTCATCTCTTTATAAAAGTGACCCGTATACGCCAATGGTTATTAATACAAATATTTGACGGAACAAATCAATTTCCTCAACACCTTTCTCAATTCCTCCAAACCAAACCAGCTCTCACCCTAATCAATTCCCATTTCCTCCAAGAAACCTTCAATCAAACATCTTTATTTTTCTTAAAAGATTTTCTTCCTACCACTCAACTCCTCTCCATTCATCACCCCAGAAGACAGTGCTGCACTATTTGTCCCGAGGACAAAGGCACAGCTCCCGCAAGACGAGAATCCGATTTGCGGTTACCGTCCGTCCAATCACTTAAGACAAACACTCTGTCGAGGGGGAGGGGCCAGCCAATCTGCCCCCTTTCCCTAGCAGAGTCCTTTCCTCTCCCAAATCACACCGTGTCCCGGAGGACCAGAGTCCGGCAGTTGCTGAACTAAGCTAATGAGTGATTAGGTCATGCAAGTTGGCTACACTGGTGGCCCGCAGGGCACTGGGCTCCGTGATTTCATTAGCCACTGTACTATTTGCGCAAAGGGGTCCTGCCGACCGACTGGATAGACGTGCTTTCGGTTTTGCTTCAGCTGCGCCCTGCCATCCAAACCGCCCCTGGGTTCTTGGAGGAAGGGATTCTCTCCTTATGTATCGTTTGCGAGGACAAGGAATCGTTTGGAATTCGTTATGAAGAGGGAAATGTAGAAGGAGGAATATATTCGGAAAACGATTTTTGGTGGAAGGAGGGGAGGGTTGGGATGGAAAGAATCAAGGCTCGCGCTCTTTTGTTGAGTGCGTTAAATCGTGATGGGATGCAAATCTGTTTAGTATGAAATACGGTGTTTCTAATTAACAGCTGCAATGATTTCTGATCAGGCTTGTTATAAATAACATACTTAAACAATAGTAGTTTGTTTGGTTGTTTAAATCTGTTTAGAAAGAATGCGGGGTGCTGATTTTGAAGCATATATATTGGGGGCGGCAGTTCTATGAAAAAAAATATTATTATTAATCAGAACCTATACCCCTAAAAGGCGGAAAAGATGTTCTACGGCAGTGGTCTCCAACCTCCGGGCAGCGGACCGATACCGGTCCGTGGATCAAATGGTACCGAGCCGTTCAAAGAACATTAAATTATTTCCATTTTATTTACTGTTATGTATTTCTCTCGGGGTTTTGTGACTTACCATGGAAATCCCTTTATATTCCTTTTTTTGTGAAACCATTCTATTCTAAAAACACATTTAGGGTATCCTAATACTTTGAAATGACCAAATTCGGTCAAAAAAGACGTACGTTTTATTTTTTATTTTATTGAATTAAGGGATCCGACTACGTTTGGAACCGTGATTTTGCAAAAGCGTGTAATTGGATAATATTTATGATATTTAGTGTCACTTAGATCAGAAAATTTATATAAAATTGTTTTAAGAATAGTATTACAATAAAAAATTATTGAAGTATATTTTGACAACAAATGAACATAGAATGACCCAGTTTCAAAATAGTCTCCTTTTGTGAAAAATGCTTCTATTATAATAATAGTTTGCCTGTTTATAGCTCAGACCTCTGTACAGAGGCTCAACTAGAATTTTTGAAATATATAACTTAGAAGTGGGTTTATCCATGTTTTACGATAACAGAGGGGATACACTTTAAGAAAAAAAAAAAACCGCCGATAATTATTTCAAATGGTTGTAACTCTGAAAATAATATGAATTTTTCAAAAATCCTAATTGAGCCTCTGTACAGAGGTCTGAGCTATATAGAGGCAAAATATTTTTTATAATAGAAACATTTTTCACAAAAGGAGAACATTTTGAAAAAAAGGTTATTCTAAGTTAATTTTTTGCCAAAATATTATATTTCAATAATTTGTTTTTGTCAAACCTTTTCCTTAAAACAATTTTATACATGTAGTCTAATCTAAGTGACACTAAATATCAAGAAAATTATTCATTTATGCGCTTTTATAAAATCACGGTTCCGAACGTAGTCGGATACCTTAAGTATCGGATATCGATGAAACTTTTGCACAATTTTTTATTATTTTTTTTCTCAAAAACGTGTAGAGAACTGGGGGGTGCGGCTTAGAATCGATGACAACATTTTTTTGAAAAATCATTTTGAGAAATAAGGGTGTGGGGCTCAGATTGGCGGCTTAGATTCGAATGAATACGGCAGAGTTGGGCCATACCAACGTGCCACTTTTTCTAAAGAAATGTTTAATGAAATATAGACGTGTCGTCAAATAAATTTTGACGTGATTATGGGGAAAATAATAAAACTAAAAATACTAATTACTCAAAACTCTTGTATGTACTACGAAAAAATACATTTTATACACTGTATAGTAGTAAATGTTTTAGTTATATGTGTAATTCAAATTACATAAAGTAACATTAGTGTGACTTATGTTGTTGCAGATTAGATGACAAATAACATATTAGGAATGTAAGATGTTACTTTAAGCAGATTGGATGCTGAATTGGACTCATCTGCCAAACGGTTCCTAAGCGAGTCTTATTCATCTCTGAAAATAATGACTCGCAGGCATAGGTAGATGTAAGCAAGGTTAAAATAGCGTGAGCCAGCTTCTTCAAATATTTAAATGTACCTGGAATCGAATTCCATGTTTCCAAAATTTCATTTATAAAATTTTTACTTATATTGTTTGTTAATATTTCTGTTTGAATCAATTCCAACTTTTCCTTTGCTTCAATTTAATTGTTGAATACATATTAAACTACACTGGAAATCAATCAGTTGCATTTCAAATTCTTCAATTTCCAACCAATCGAATTGGTACAAGTTCAATTGATCAAATGAAGTCACATCAGAGTACATAATAAACTTCAGCGTTTTCGACATCTGAGAAAATTTCACTAAAAATTCCTTGATTGAAGAATCAACCGCCACCCTGCGACTCGTTTGTTTGTAATACTTCTTAGAGGACTTAGTTATTTTGAACTAAAATTCAAACCATTTTGATCGGTGGCGTGCCCAAAATATTGTGTCGCGTGCCATTGGTTCGCCATCCCTGGAATACGGTATATTTCTTTCTTACAGACGTTTTACTCTCTACCACCTCCTCAAGGGTTTGTTCAATGACTCACTTTAAGAGTGCTATGTATTTTTATTTTTCCTTTTCAGATTACCCAGACAAAGAAAATGCTGATCGTAAGTCTGGGTCTTCATTAAATGTCCATTCAAGACTATTTCTTTTTTGCATTGTCTGCAGCATTTACTCAAAACAACGTCCGCAAACATTTGAAGACCCCTTATTACCATGATTCGATTAATTTTGTCAAGAGCTTTCTCAATCGTAAGTTAGTTTAAGTTACACGTATGTGTGAAAAATGTCTCGTGTCTTTGAAACTACAGTCGAACCTGTATGTAATGAAGTCACTAAATCCCGAAAAAAAGTTCGTTATATGGAAAATTCGTTATATAGAGGTTCCTCTTTCAATTTTCTTTATATAAACCACATAAAACAAGTTTTAAATTCATAAATACTACATATTAAAAAAAGTAATTATTCACATATTTTTGTAAATTAATAATATTTATTTTATGTATCTTACATATCAAAAAGAAAGAAAAGAAAAACTGCAAGGAAAGTCTCTTGACATCTTTATCTTAACAATTTTTTTTCTTTGATGCTCAAGCACTTACGTTTTGACATTTTCGAGCTACAAGAAATGAAGTTACTAGTACGACTGATCAACACAACAAATGAGCGGAGAATAGTTCAAGGACACTGTGACATGAAGACTCCACTGAGGGTGAACGATGATATCGAAGATGTTTCTAGTGAACTGGATGATGAGGGTTTAAGGTTGCTCTTCTTGGATGAAACGCCCAGAATTCTATTGCTCTCGGCGAGCTAGGTACTTAATAAAACCAGTTCAAGATTTATGAACACCATAAAATGAGTTAAAAGAAAGAATAACTTGAAATGTTCAGAAGTACTTTTAAAAGAGAGAGAAAAAAATTGAATCACAAGAGAAAAAGTTCGTTATATAGAAAATGCACTTCGCTATTGGGAGGTTATTTTACGAATAAAATCGTGAAATGTTCTTGTTTCCTAGAAAAAGTTCACTATATAGAAAAATTCGCAATATACAGGATCGTAATATGGAGGTTTGACTGTATATGCCAATCCCGCTATCTAATGATACTGTGACTACCTATGACCATTGTGTTTCTTCAGAGTGCCATGTTGATAAACAATCAATTTATTGTGACGTAATGTACGAAAAATATGACTACACTTTCGAAAATTGATTAAAAATAAACAAAAACTGTAACTTACGGTTTTTTTTATGTTCGATAAAGAAAACATTAAGGAATCCGACTACGTTCGGAACCGTGATTTTAAAAAGGTGCATAAATGGATAATTTTCATGATATTTAGTGTCACTTGGATCAGAATACATGTATAAAACTGTGTTTTAAGGATATTTTGACAAAAACAATTATTTAAATACAATATTTCGGCTAAAAATTAACTTAGAATAACCTTTTTTCAAACTGTTCTCCTTTTGTGAAAAATACTATTATAATAATATTTTGCCTGTATTTGCCTGTCAGACCTCTCTACAGAGGCTCAACTATAATTTTTGAAAAATTCACATTATTTTCAGAGTTACAACCATTTGAAATAATTATCGGCGTTTTTTTTCTTAAAATTGATCCCCTCTGTTGTCGTAAAACATAGATAAACCCACTTCTAAGTTATATATTTCAAAAATTCTAGTTGAGCCTCTGTACAGAGGTACAGGCAAAATATTATTATAATAGAAGCATTTTTCACAAAAGGAGAATATTTTGAAAATGGTGTCATTCTGTGTTCATTTTGTGTCAAAATATTGTACTTAAATAATTTTTTATTGTAATACTATTCTTAAAACAATTTTATTTACATTTTCTAATCTAAGTGACACTAAACATCATAAATATTATCCATTTATACGCTTTTGCAAAATCACGGTTCCGAACGTAGTCGGATACCTTAAGGTTTTTGTTTATTGAAATGTGATTTAGATAGCGGAACGTGTTCCTGTTTTTAAATATTCTCGTTTCAAGACTGCTTCACCGCAAGAAAAAGCGTAAGTCGTAGCATGGTTCATCGAATTTAAATCTGCAACACATGTACGGCGTCAATGGGGCATCACTACACTGGAGTTAGGAAGCGAGAAAAAGTTCCCCAGGCGATGAATGGAAAGAGAAAGTCAAATATAACGTCGCCACCTAGATCTCTAGACATGACACCTTTGGAATTCTTGTAGGGATACATGAAAAAAATTGTTTTCTAATCTTCTATTAGTGACACTGATAAAATGAAAAACCGTATTACAGTGACCATTTAGGTTTTAATCCTGTAATGATTCATATAACGTGGATAAAAGTATATGGAGTTGATGTTTAGCGTGCAACTAATGAAATCGTGCAATAAAGCATTGTAGAAAAACTTTGATATTTTCTGTATGAAATAATAATAAAAAAAAAAAATCCCTAAGTTAATATCTTTTTTTTTTTAGTTATTGATTGAAGTGTAGTCATACTTTTTTTGGACAATTGGTATATTTATTGCTACATATATTATTGTATTGTCAGTAATAACACGTATATAGCAAGAAATATCGCTGTTTAGTTTTCTCATTCATTTTAATGGCGCGAAAACTTTAAATTGATCATCCTCAGCTTTTGTTATATAGTGATGATCATATATAAAAAAATATTTTTTGTTTGTTTTTTACGGATTTTTAATTTTCTTTATGAAAACTTTATTTCTTAAGCTAATCGGCCTTTTCACCCTAAGATTCATTCAACCAACAGCCAATTATTGTGCCACAGTAGTTAGATAATTTCTGAGCCATTAGAATAAGCTGGCCCTATAATCTCTTCAATACCGATGATGTTTAAGCCTATTCAGGTTGATAGCTGTAGTTCGCTTTATTTGATCCTATTCAATATGTGCGTTATTAATTACAACTCAGTTCTCAATCGCGAATTGCGCAGTTATTTTCATTCTTTCGAAGAACATACCAGTGCTAAATTCAAGGATGTTTTAAGGCATGGGCCAACTGGGCCTAGTCTCGTTCTCAACTCGACCTCAATAAAATAATGATTTGAATAGTTTTATTCGTAAAATGTTATTCCCGGACGTGTTCGCCTAAAAACTATCAATTTAGAACTATATGCCAACTGGCAAGAGTGGATGACTGCATCAAAATGTCATGTTCGTCATCCCTGTGTGGACCTACGTCTACCACCCTACGCCATCATTTAGGCGAAAGGTGGCAGTAGGTTGAGTTGGTTTGTGAGACTGTGAGTCACACACATTGATTTGTTACGGATTACCATTTGTACAAGTATTTGAAAACGCCTGCTAAACACTGCTAAGGGGTGCTAATAGGGTGGAAGGAGGGTCCTACTTGTTCATAGAACCCTAGGTTCTAAGGAAATCGTAAGACGTTACAGGCTGCACTAGAAACGATCGAGACACCCAAAATAGCTGAAAAACTAGTTCTCGCTGTAGTGAGTAGTGGTTAAGTTGTAGGTTTTCGTAATGGTACAGGAATCTCTACAGTAAAATGTTTTTAAATGTTTTATAACTTGTACTTCCGAAATAAAATATGTAGGAATTATTTTAGATTCAAATATTTAACTTCTAGAAAACACATTTAATACATAACCAATGAATTCTGAAATTAAATTCCCACATTTTCATAGCCCTCAAAAGTAAATACTCTCATCTCAAAATAAAGTTGATAGACAAATCTCTTTCACCCAGTAATTACTTATACCATACCAATCCAAGGCACTTAGAATTAGAATTCAAACTCAAAAAAAATTCTATGTACAATAACAAATGCATCATAGAACATAAGAAACAGTCACAGACATATTATGGTTGGCCTTAATATCAAACTAATAGATTAATGTTCTGTAATTTCTTCTCATTTGACAAAAACCAAAATCCGCATAGCATATTCAAACACAATTGCTGTACAAATGAAATCCAGTCATACCCTGATTAGATTTATCGGTATAGCGCTTTCAGTTTTATTTCAATAACATATACTTCCATTGATTGCACTCTTTATAATTTCAGTAGTTTGAATTTAAAATTATATATACTTCAATGCGTACAATAATATAAACTCCTTGACCTTCTTTTGTCCATCCTTAGTTTTGATAAATATTTTCTCAGATTACAAGTCTTCGTCTGAGGAAATCTGTCACTATAATTTTGTTCAATGGTTTTAATATTTCTTCGCATAAATATATCCCTTCAAAATTTAATTGATTTCTCCAAAAATATTAAGCATCTGCAAGAACCATTTATATAAGCAATGTCTAAATCAGAGTATATGTTAAAACACTCCCAATAAACTTCAAGAAAATTACAAACTTATACAAAATACTTAGTGATAATTAAGTGTTTTAATTATGATACACAAAGAATCAGACTTAAGAGTATATATCCAGGAATACTGAAATTAAACCAAATTTTTAAATTTCAAACGAAATGTTTTAGTACATAGTCAATACAAACGGAAATAAGAATATATATATACCAGCAATGTTTTATTTTGAGAGAAGCATTGTTTTTTTAAAATTACACTTTGAGATATTAGAGTTTATTTTATAGGATAGCAAAAATGGGAAATGAGAGGTCATAGATCTAAATTATAGTAAGATTTTAATAATAAATCCCCCTCATCATATCTGGCAAGACAGCCACACATGGGGCAGTGCCTTCCTCTGAAGATTAACCCATAATGACCTCTTGTTGACTTTTGTTCTCCAAGTTTTTTCATTTGTAATCTCAAAGTGATTCCAGTGAGTCGTCTGCCCATCTCATCCTTGGTCTTCCGAATCCCAGTAATTTTGAATTGCAGTACATTTTCACAACGTTATCACCTGACATTCGAATTATACGGACCATTCAATTTATTCTACTTTTATCTATTTAATGATGGCAGGTTGTTTATCAGTTCTATATAATTCGAAATTGTATCTTATTTCTCTCAAAAGATTCTATTTGATTTTCTTCCAGTTTTGTTATTGTCCAGGTCTCCAATGCATATGTCAGAACTGGTCTAATAAGAGTTTTGTAAATTAAAAATTGTGTGTTTCTTGAAAGAAATTTAGATTTTAAAAACCTCCTCAGTTCAAGAAAGCCTTATTTGCCATGTATAATCGAATAGGGATAGAGATATTTAAATTTCAACAATAAAGTCACATCTGTGTTTCTTGTTTTCAAATCTATAATAAAACCGTAAAACTTCACCCAACACGCAACAAGCAATGGTCTTTTTTTTAAAAAAAATGACCCTTTTATGCCATCAAACATACTACCATATTAAATTTTATGAGCAACTATTTCACTGTACAAGAAAAACCACTGCCCTTATCCCCTTAGCAAAAAAGACACAAACAAATAAAAAAAACAACACAAATCATGGGACAAGGGATAGTCTTATTGAGGCACAAAAAAAGTAAACCTACTCACACAGAGCCCAGAAACAAAAGAGGAACTGAAGCAGAAACAAAAGCAAAATCCAGCACCGGTATAAAACTTTTAAAATTCCTCTCCTACCAAAAGCAGCAGCGGATACGCGGTCCCCCACCAAAACCTGGGGCGGCGACACAGGGCGGAGAGGAGGGGCCCTACGCCACTGGGGAAACCGCTGATTGTTTGGCTGGCGACCCGTCGCTTTCCATCGTCGATGATTTTGGCCCTGGGGGGCCCAAAGGAACGGTCTACAGGATGTGTCGATATAACGATTCCTTCGCTACAGTTGATGCGCCATACGATGGATACCTTACCAGAGGTTAGGGCTTCATTTTGGAATCTTAGAGGAGGGGCTCTTAGGGGAGCATGGCCCCGTTCAGGATTTCTTTTGGGGTTGGTTGACGTGTATAAATAAGTGTGGCGATCGATATCGAAGGGGTATTTTACCAGGAAAATATTTCTTTTCTTGTCCGGGGTTGAAAAAATAGGGTTGCAATTATAAAGATTGGGTAATGTAAAAGAGAGGACAATGCGTTTTGGTAGTGGGTCGCTTAGGTGCTGCATTAAAGAGGAATTTTGTCTGTGATATGTGAATAACTGTTTGTTTGCAAACCAAGAATTTGTTTTGCATCTTTTTTCAGCTTAGATTTGTGCAATATATTTAGACTTAAGATATGGCCTGGTTTTGAGGTGTTTAAATTCAATCTTTCTTCTTTTTATAGGTTTGTGGGTTTAATTAAAAGTATTATGAGGGAAGAGATAGTGGATTTTTATCACTTATGCAGTTAATTTAAAACATAACTAATTGAAATATGTTATGATCTTATGAGATGTTATATTGAGAAAATTTTTCTTGCTTCTTATATAAAAAATTCAGATATATGATTCACAGTTTTAAAGAGAATTTTTCCAAAATGTCGATTTTAAATGTCTTTATAAAGTAAAATAGATATGATACAAGGATTTATATATATATATAACTGATGTTTATCAAAACATTATTTAACCCAGGAGCAGTCATGGGGCACAGAGTCACCCCAGGTTAACAAATTATCAATTCTGGAAAAATTGTTTATTTGTCATCAATGATCTTGACAGTATCCTCCTATATGACAGTCTTCATGAGAACTAAAATGTATTTGTCATACAACTCTTTCTTTTTTGGGAGTGGCAAAATTTTTTCTACAATCTTAAGGTACTTGTTTTGAGTTTCCTGCGCGACCACATTATTTTCAAAATATTTTCTATTAACATGCTAGATTTTTCCCCTGTGAATAACTTAGTGGTTTTGATTGCTGTGTTGTACGAATCATTATGGTTTATAAATGTAAATGAGCAGAGTATATAAAAAGAAATGTGCATTTGTAGCAATTGAAGGAAGTTGAAACTGATCAAGCAAGGGAAGAACCTGCTGAAATAATGCATATTAAACATGATAGCGAAACTAAATTTGAGAAAAGCGATGAACATAAAACGTTTGAGCTGAAAGGAAAGTTTTCAAATGCTACCTAAAATAATCTACCAAGAAAGATATATGAAGCCACAAGTGTACATAAGATATACTGCGCTCTGTCAAAAAGAAACAAGCGAGAATGCTAATTGTCGATCATCAAAGGGCAATGCAATAACTTGAACAAAATACGGCAGTTTTGCCTGCAAATATTATTTTTTTTAGTATTAACGAAAAGTGTCTGCGATTTGTGTCCTTTATTAAGGTAACGCACTTTTAAAACATTTTAGTTCAGTTTGTTTGGATTTTTTCTCAAATTATCAAAGAAAAAGTCCTTAAAAGTAGGTAAGTATTCTTTCTCTTAGCTAAATTATTCACTGGAAATACGATTTTTGTTGTGGTACAATAAAAATAATCATGAAGAAAAGTATTGGGGTGACTCAGTCACCCCCATGTGACCATTAACATTAGTATCGAGTGCGCTCCAGCTCCCGGGTTAAGGACTTGTATTGATTAGTTGAGAAAATCTTCATTGTTAAACTATTATAATGTGAATCTTATTATCAATAAGAGTTTCTAGAAATAGGCAAAATTCATGCTAGTCAAATGATAGACATATAAGCACGTGTTTTCTATTTAACTCAAATAAGCATTACACTTGTACTTGTAATATCCAGATACAATTTCGAATCTGATAATTGTGTAAAATGAGTTTACAACAATCCCTTTATTATTCGAATATTTTCTAATCAAGTGCATTTTGCTTATAGTTGTGCGTCACTATTGATAACAACTATGTACTAATTTATAGAAGTTCAAACAGAAAATTTCTGTGAAATAAAAATTTGGCAACAATGAGGTGCATTAACTGATTGGTCAGAATCCATGTGCTATCACAGAAATGCACTTATCAAATGATTATGATGTCATATGAATTTAGCTCATTGATTCTCTTAATGTTTTGTAAGCCGATACTCGTTACAAATAGGTAAAAACACTGAAAGAATCACTGTGATATCTTTTCTTCAAGATTATTATGTATGATTGTAAATGATTCCACAAATGAGTAAAGATGCTTAAAATAAGAATTCATTCTGCATTTTCAAACCTTTGATTAGTTCTCATTACGGTGAAATATTTTAAACTCTAGGGTATATAAAAACTTTCTGGTCAAAAATGTACCTTGGTATAATTATCCTTTATTTCCAATAGTTTGACATTATTTATTTGAAATCATTCTTGCATACTATTATAATGGTATCTGTGGTAACTGAAGTGGCTTAAGGAGGATTGGCTCATGGATTATTGTATTCCAGATATTAATATAATTAAGGATATGCTTGATTTTTTAAATATATACAATACTATAATGTTCGAATTAATTGGGACAAATATGTTTTTCTTGTTTGAGTTGGTGTGTGATTAGTAGTGATGTCCTGAATCATCTCAAACCCGTTATATCTGCCTTTAGTTTGTGTGAAAAATCGACTTTGACTATAATTTATTCATTTTAATGTATCAGGAGCTCAGTTGTGAGCCTTTCAGTGGGGCAGCTAGTAATTTCAATTTTGCGTTCTGTATAAGACGTTTTACTTTACTTGTTCAAAGATGGATATTACTCCGAGGAACCGTTCTAAAATAAATCACTCTCAATGAACACACTTCTATGACTGTGAGAGATATAATTATGGCAGTTGGTGTGATCGAATTAAGTATTTTAAGAACATTTCAAAATTCTGGATCTTCGTCTCCAAAAAGAAAAGAAAATTGTGGGTGCGAGAGGAAAACTACTCCAAGAACTGATAAAATTTTAATAAGAAGTTGCAAAATAAATCCAAGAAAGAGGAGCATAGACCTTTGAAGGGATTTATTGGATAATGGTGTTGAAGTGAGTACCTCAACTGTGCACGGAAAAGGCTTCTAGAAGGTGGCCTTAAGGCAATAAGACTGAGGGAAAAAAACTATTTTTAACTCAGAAAACGTTGAACAGAAGTACCAATCACGCACTGTTAACGACTGGAAGAAGGTGATTTTGAGGGATGAAACATTTACTTGTGCAGGGATAAAAATCAAGTGTAGTTAGACGAAATGGAAGTTGAAAACTTTGTTACCAGATCATATCCAACAGATTGGAAAACACCCTTCTAAATAGATGTTTGGGTTTTTTTTTCACAACAAATGGCCCTGAAAGCAGTTCCTCTTAAATACACGATGAATTCTGTCAAATATATAGAAATATTATATAGTAAGATTGTTCCATTCTTGGAAACATTTGATGGAGCATTTCAATATGACTTGGCTCCTTGTCACAATTCGAAATTGGCCCATACTTTAATGCGGAAAATAAAATAAAAGTGCTCGATTTGCTTGAAAATTCCCCAGACTTAAATCCTATTCAAAACTGATGGCGCATTCTCAAGAATCGCTTCGCTAAAATGAATCGCATGACAACAGAGCAAAAGATATAAAGGGCTATACTAGTGTGTTTCCAAGATGATGAAATCAAAAATATGTGTGCTATTGTAATGAAGTCAATGCCAAGACGGGTTGAAAAGGTAATTTCTGCTAAAGGAAGACATACTTCGCACTAATACACAGATTTTCCAGTCTATTTAAGGTATGTATTAATAAAAAGCTAAGGTTTTAGAAAAAAATCACTTTTTTTTCCATTAGTCCCAATTAATTCGAACAGTGTAGTAAGTACCATTTTATATATTATTTATGATACATATATGCATATATTTATTATTAGTTTCGAATATGTGTGTGTGAGATCAATTATTTAATTCACACTCTGAAGTAATACGAAGATTATTGGCGACATACATCGTAATTTTGAACCACAGTAAAGTGACAAGACCGACACCAAATCTAGCACCCCATTCTCCGAGCTACAACGTGAAGAATTGTAGCTTGTTAAATTTGTTAAGGCATAAAACCTTAACAAATTTAACCTGTGTCTGTACTACACGTTGAGTCTTTAATAGTATCAAGATTTGACTTGATAAAAGCATTATCTGTCACGAGATCGTAGCCATGACTACTCGACTACCAAGAAAACTTTCAAGATGAGAAATACATTGTTCAGTACGGTAAATGTGAAGTGAAAATATGTGAAGTGTTGGTTGATAAAAAAAATAATTCAAGACACGTTTATGGAACGACATAGATTTATTATTTTCAAATAACAATATTTATAATGTAATATGTGAGCGCTTAGCAAGATGTCAGTTATATATATGTACATACAATACAAATCAGTCGCTTGTTCGCATCAGTCAAATGAAAAGCGGAACAAAAGTCAAATTCCTCGGACAGAATTTGGGACTTCGTCGGCATCACATAAATAGTTTCAGGATACTTCAGTACTACACAAATATATCTTCACAAGCGTTTTTTTTTTTTTTTTAAAAAAAAACTTTTTCCAGTAAATAAACACAAATAAATATTCTGTTGCTAGAAAATAATTTGTGATAAATACAACATTTAGTAAATTCAATACATGCAGAAAAGATTTAAGCCAATTAATTGAGTTTTAAAGGTAATGCAATTGATTTTACAGGGTGTCTATAAATTAGTTGGGCAGTTTCGTAAATTAAAAACAATCGGAATATTAAATCAAATTAACCCGTTTAAATTCAGACTCTCTCTAGTAGGGATACATAATAAGTTTATTCATAAAGGGTATTAGGTGTCATAATGTAAGAATTTGGAGTCTGAAAATTCACATGCCATCCAAGAATATGAAAGGGTAAACGTGTTTTTTGCAATGAGTTCCTTGAATGTTTGTCTTCTTTTCTTCGCTGAAAAGACTGTTGCAGGAATTATTTGCCCATGGGCATGTATAAATTTTCCTTATTCCAGCATTTCTCAAACTGTGGGGTGTGCCACGCTTGGTGGGTGTGTACGAAGGGGGAAGCGAGCATATTGAAAAGTCGAAAACAAAAGATTATTTTAAAAAAATTATTTTTTTCTGAGAGTAAGCAAACAAAAAACATTTTAACATAATAAAAAATAAAATTAACATTTACACTGATATAATATATACACTTATAAATGTATCAGTTATGCATAATGTATTTTATATTTCATTTAATAATACTATGTTAAGAACAAGTTTAATAATTACCAGAGAACCAATGGACTTGTGTGTGTCATATATAAAATTAAATACAAAAATTAACACTTATCTTGATAATTTGTACAGTTTATAAATAATCTCTTAAAACTGCTGATTAAAAGTTTACGATTCGCTCACCGTTTTCCTCGTAGGG
>BMAV01021642.1:116960-157991 GCA_019973955.1 Trichonephila inaurata madagascariensis
AAAATAAAGAAATATTAAGAATCGTTATACTTTTTTTGAGCTGCACCTAATTGCCTGTTAATCAGATGTGCCTAGATGAGGAATATGGTAAAGAATTCCGATCTATGTATATATAATTATTGTACTTAACAAAGAAAAGACAAAACATGTAGTCAGTTGTACGTATTGTAATCAAATGTACGTCCTGAAATTACATATTTATTATATTTATTTATTTCTGATCATAAGATTTGTAACTAAGCAACAGTCGGACCTCCATTTTACGAACTTTTAATTTGCGAATTTTTCTGTTTTGCGAACTTTTTCCTAGGACCAATGACAGAAAAATATTGAAATTTGAATCTCTATTAAACGAAATTTTTCACGTAACGAACTTTATTTCGGGATATAACTACTTTAATAGAGGTCTGACTATTATAATAGAGGTCTGACAGTATATCATACTAATATTTTTTATTAAAATATAGAATGGATTAAATTCTTGACGAGATCCCATGATAAATACGATCACGTGTTCTCCATAAATTCAAAACTGACATAAGACTTGTACTTGTGACTCTACTTGTAAAATTTCAATAAAATTTCAGATTTGGTAATTGGATAAAAATGCTTAAATCGTAAGATTTTTCAAAAAAAATTTTTAATTAAAAAAATGTACTTTTTTTGTTTATTTATAAATAAAGTTCAGTTTATGTACCCAAGTACATTATTATTGTTTACAAATATATAATTTTACAAGGATCTCTAAAAAGCAAAAGTCACCAACAGCGAAATGGATTAAGTGATTGACTGTAATTACGTGATTGTAGTTATCATGTGATTATGACGTCATATAAATTTATGGGCTGGAAACATGTGACTGTAGTTATTACGTGATTATGACGTCATATATTTATGAACGGAATGGCTGGAAACACGTGATTGTAGTTATCATGTGATCATGACATGGCATGAATTTAGGCTATTATACAGAATTTTATTAGAGAGAGACTGCTCACACACACACATAAAAAAATCCCGTGTTTGCAATGTAACTGCAATACAGAAGATTTTTAAATATATATGTGAATACGAATCTCTCAGAATAATTGAAGATAGGACTCATTGAAAATTTTACCCTTTAACTGGTTTGCTAGGACACCATACGGTCTTTAAACAGCTGGCCGCAACCAGTTTGCCAATACGCTGTGTACGGGCACTAATATTTTCTTCTTTCTATCTTTGATTCGCTCATATTTTTAAATTCTTATAGTGAGATTATTAGTGCCATGTTTTTAAGAGATGCAATTTGTCCATGGAACGTAAATACTTCTCACCCTGGATTTTCTTTGTGTGGAAGGTGTGAAATTTTCATTGAATACAAGAATTTAGATTCTTGAAAATATTTGATAAAGGGGATTGGAAAGACAATGTGCAATTTATTGAATGAGAAGAAAGGGAATGGCAAAAAAGGTAATCCAAAAAAGCCGATATTATTTCTGTTCCCATTACAAAGTAAGACTTAGTGTTACACTATTCTCTTCAAATTATGTGTGCATATATATGTACAAACACACACAAAATCCTCATTTGTTTGAAAAAGAGGTACAAACAAGAAGTTTTTTTTGTAAGTATCAGAGAAATCCTTATAAGATATATGAAATATTCTTCATAGCATGCAGAATGCATTTATAAAAAGCAAACATTTAGGAGTATTTGTGCTCCACAATTATAAATAAAATAAATAATAGTGTGAAAATTTTAAAATAGAAAATTAAAATAAAATTCTTACATTGTGATATTCTGTTAAATATTGTACTTAACTATATGCAATAAAAAGTTTTCCTTTTTTCGAACATTTTGGGCAGAAAAATTTACCCCTAAAAGGGTTTTTGATATTTTCAAGGGATTTATTACATTAAGAATACAATTTGTAATGCTATTTGAGTAAACTTAAGTACAAACAGAAGCCCAGTGGCTGAGTGTTAGTGTATCGCGCTTTTATACCACAGGCCCACGGGCCACCACACCACGAGCTGGGCAAGGTCGACGTAACCTTTCATCCCTTCAAAAGATTGATACATAAGTACCAAACTTGCTAGGGAACTGAACCCTGGGGGATTCGCGTCAGAATGACCACCTGACCGGAACATCTGCTCATGCACCTCAGAGCACAAAGTCACGTATACTGATATGGGCACAGTAGGACTTGGCTCTCATGGGTTGTTGCGCCACTGAGTTAAGTACAAACTTATATAATTTCTAAAGTTTTTCTTTCAGATTTCTTATGTTTCAAAAATATTTATCATTTCTAACAGATTTCAAATGTTAAAAGAGGTCGAATATAATTCTAAGTAGAAAAGATTAAATATCATTAAAGTTGCTTTAAAAGAAAAGATTTTGTAATAACGTAATGAAAATGTGATTACAGTTTGTTGACAGAAAAAAAAAATTCATTTTACTATTTTAAAAAGGTCTCAGTTTTATTTCTTTATGATGAAGAACTCATATTCTTGCTTAGACATTACGATTGACACGTTTGCCACTATTGAGGCGTAACATCGTATCTATGTTTGAAGTTAACTTTAGTATATCGACTTAATTTAAGAATTAAAGACTATATATATATACTTTTCATTTTTCTTGCTTTGTATAAAAAGTTATTATTCATAAAATGAAATATAAAAAAACCCATGACTTTATCCCTTACTCTTTGATATATATACAAGGGATATTTTACACATTGGTATTTATTTTTCAGTTTATATTTCAATATCGAACGCATGTGTAAATTTTAGGCTTATTTGTTATTGGATAATTTTTATTTTTATTCATTCATTATCATTCTTGTATTATGTGTAATTTTTTGGCTGAAGGGGAAAGTTTGAATCCTGTAAAACAAGATATAAATCTATTGACTTATTTTTAATACCTTTTAAAAACCATATGTGCATACATATGTATATATCTATGCATGTTTGTGCGTTTTTGCAAAATTGCAAGTACGAAAATCATTCTACAAAATAAAAAAAAAATATTCTTGTACTAGAGAGAGAAATGAAGTGAAAGTAAATTATGTTGTGTGACATTGTTTAGTTCGAAGATAAATTAAAAGTTTTTTAACGCAAAAAACATGAAACTGGCCCATGGGGGGATCGAACCCACGACCTTCGCGTTATTAGCACGACGCTCTAACCAACTGAGCTAATGGGCCACTGGAACAACGCAACTTTTTTATCAATAAAAATCCAAACGTACTTTCTACAGCTTCAGTAAGCAGGTTTTATTTAGGTCAGAAACATAAAACGGTGAAGATAATCGAGTTTCAGAACAGTTTTTTCCCTTGTCGTAGCACTGTTCCTTCATTCATTAAATGCATGTTTTCCCTATTACACTTATTATCTTTTTAAATTTGAGATGGTTTTCTGCAATAATGCTTAGAGTTTTCCATTATTTTACTTTCAACAAGTTAAAAAAAAACTCACTATTAAAAAGATAATTTTTAAATGTAAATATACTTATGTATATGTAAATATAGTATATAAAGATTAAACTTTCGAGTTAGAGAAAGAGAGATATTAGATTGCTATAAGATATCAGTGATTGATTAACGTAAAGCTAGTTGAGAGCAATTCAAAGCTTATTTGATTAATATTACGATTGACAATTTGGCCAATTAAGTGTTAAATTGTATTAGGTCGATTTGAATTAGAAAGTGCCTTGACGTGTTCAGTGTAAGTTATCTGATTTTATATTAATCTCCAATTATCTCGTCTAACTCGCGCGCGTGCGCGGTTGCTTCCATATTTAGTAATTGGTGCATTTTTTAACTTGGATTATTGAATTTGTGTTGATAATTGTGAATAAATATAGTTTATTTTGAATATGGCTAATCTTCCTTCCGACCCTCTCACACTAATGGACGGCACGGGATGTCCATTACAAGCAGACGCCCCCATTTCTACGAGCTAATATTAACAGAAGAGTAAATTTCACAGAAATAACATAGAGAGCTATGCGAACTTGAATTGAATTGCCATTTAGAAGAATTTTACCATAAAAATCGTTAGAGATATAAGTGGCATTTCCTTTTCCACTTCCCCCATAAATAAGCAAGGCCACAACGTGCCCTCTCTTTTATTTCCTCTATTCCCAAAAAAGAGCAGCGTCCTCCTCCCCCCAATAAAAAAAGTGAGTATCCTAAAGTGGCGAGATCTACCAAAATAGGAAGAGGGGGAGGAAATCTGATCCACATTATCCCGGACGTGGTTACAAGATTAGCCGGCCCCTCTACCCCTAAAAGAGGGGCGCGTGCCCTTCATTAATGGGTCCCCTTCATTTGGAATGATTCAAAGCAGATGGCCGCAGGAGGAGAAACCTAATTACTTGTCCGCGGTCCCCCTGTCAACCGGACCATTTGTCGTCCAGGTTTTTCCTTCTCTGGTTTATTCATGGGACTTCTCTCTCGCCGCCCCTTGTTCGCTAGACATCACTCTTCCCACGTTTTTTGTTTATTTGTTTGGTGGTGATATGCGTCGAGTGTCGATGTGGTGAGTGGTTTGCGTCTTGGGTTCTGGAGGGTTGTTGCGTTTTCTGGCGAGAATCAATTCAATTGCTTGAGACTTGAGTGTGTTTTGGGAGGATGGTAGGAAGAGTTTTCTTTTTGTTTTGTTATTATTACTAAGACTAAGTTTTTTTTTGCTTTGAATTCACTAATCGAGATTAATTTGGTGAAACAAAAGACAAAAATAAGGAAAATTGAAAACCTATCAAATTTATTCAGGATAGGAAGAAGTTTCCTTTATAATGGAATTTAACCTTTTTATGTTCCGAGTGCTTATCGATACATTTTCTTATTTTTTTAAGGTAGGGGGTCTTCAACCTTTCCCGCCAGAGGGCTAAATTAATAAATTTACAATGATCCGTGAGCCACACCAATAAATTCACAATGATCCTCGGGCTACACGATTGTCAAAAAAATATTGTAGTCAGGAAAAAAAAAAAGGTGGGAGTTTGTTTACAAGACTACAACTGATTCTAAGGAAGAGACAGATTTGTGCTCCTTGTATTATATATCAAAATTTCACTGGAAGACAAACTTCAATAATCACAATCATTAAACTCGGAAAAAAATCTAAACTGCAAGATAACCAGACATAAGATTTTAGAAAGGAAGTATTAAAAATTAAAAATAATAGAATTTAATATATATATATATATATATATATATATATACTTTGAAAACCTGTTAAAGCCCGCGGGAAATGGGTTGAAGACCCCTATTTTAAGGGGAACGTTAAGACCCTCAGGAGCACTTTTTGAAAATAGCATGCTAAAAACATTAAATTTTCACCTTTTAGGGACTCACATCAATCTTCATAACCCAGTATTTAAAAAATAAATTAGTTGACCCCCATTTGCAAAACTTCTTGCATTGTAGAATGTCTCTATTTTAGAACTTTTCCTGGAACCAAGAACGTAATACATATTAAAAAGTGAACGATAGTCCCTATACTTTCATGTCGAACTTTTTCCTGGTTTCTGCTCCTGTGTTTTCCGTCCCGCAGTTATCTGCCATAAACCAAACGCGCATTTGCAGGTGAAAAATTACCTTGTGTCGACCGGCCGAAGCGTTGAGTGGTTGCCTTACGTCGCAGCAGGCGTATCTGCCATCCTCAGCACGCGAAAGTCAGTTGTTTCGCCGCGAACTGATGCCCAAACCTAACAGCCCCAGCCCCGCAGCCGCTACTGCCGCCGGCAGCAGCGCCTGGCGCCCTCCTGTTTCGCTGTATTTTTCAGCAGCTATAAATGGAAATCTTGTTCTTAAATTAGTTTGAGTTTTGGCATTTTAGTTTAATGGCTCACGAAAAATGCGTTATCCAATAAATTTAAAACATTAAATTATTTCGAGGCATCGTCATAAATGATAGGTATGATTTGGGGTTTGATCACCAGATCTTGATACTATGGTTGAAGATAAAATCTATTTGTGGAAAGCCAATTCACTCAAATGATGAGTTTGAGAAGCAGTTGGAAGCGGCTTGAAACTTTCAAAAAATATATACGCTAAAATTCGGTATTTTTGGCTTTAAAAGTATACATAAAAATATACAATTTTACTAAAATTCTTTTTGAAGAAATTTTTCTCTAATGATAACATTTTTACTTTAATGATAATTTAGGGTTTTATTCGGAGTTTTAAACAACGCCACCGGCTTTAATGCTTGGGTTTTCGGAATCTTCTAACAAAATATGCTTCGTTTTTACCGCACTCTTAAACGCCTCACGTACCTGTCCGTTTGTAAACCGCCATGTTCTTTCCGATTTGTAATTCTGTCCATTGAATTTACCGTTCGGTTATCGCAGGTTTTTAAATGTAGTTTTCCGCCTGGTTACAGCCCGCGCCCTGAGTGACTTTACAGCAGGTCGCCATGCCCAGTATGAAATTTTTGCGTCTGCTTCGCGTGATATTTTTTCTCCTTCCAACCTACGCCAGATACCAGCGCACGGTCCATCGAAGTTCGATGCCGCGCCTTCCTTAAAGCTGCCGCAAATCTTCGCGCCAGCCCCAGCGCGCCATCCCAAAGCAATAGCGCGTATTGGTTTACGCCATACGTCGTTCACTCCAGCGCCAAGCCGCCCAGCCTGCGCGCAGCGTCTATCCTGTATAAAGTCTGCCGTCCCCCGTGCCTGTGCTTCTGGCTGCAGCCCGGGCCCTGCTCGTAACCGTCTCAGCGATGGTTCTATTCTGCGTACATTCCCAGCCGGGAAAGTACGCAAAACGCGCTGCAGCCATGGTCTATTCGCTGTTAGACGATGCCAGCATTTGGGCTCTTCGCCGTTTCCTGTGTTTTGCGCAAACGCGCCACTTCTTCCATGGTCATTGAAACCAAGCGTTTGCCCAGCGCGTTGCCTGCGTCCATTTAAAGGCATACCGCGCACGGTTCCTTACCGTCGCCAGTTTTGCGCGCAGCCTGCTGTTGCAGTTTTCGGTATCGCCATTCTGCTGCTCTGCGTTAGTATTTTCAGCAGCGGCGCCCGCCAGCTCGCGCAAGCGTTTACAGAGGCGTGAGTTTCTTCCCACCGGTGCCATGGTTTCCACCGTGGCGCGGAATTTCGCACGCAATGCTTCGGCCTTTTGCTGGCCTATTCGTTAATGTTTTCCAGGCCTGGCCCTAAAATCTGAGCTTTTTAAATTGAAAACACGAAGTTTAGCACCTGTTGGGTGAAAAGCGGCTCTGGTGCCGAGCGAAATTCCCAGTTTCTGGAAGTCAGACAAGTAGGCAAAAGTACTTCCTATTCCCGGCCCTGTCTGGAAATCAGCCTTGATAAATTTCACTGGCTTTGAAATGCAAAAATCTTCACTTCCAAGGTCGATATCTCTGGGAAAATGGATGGCATTTCCGGAGTAATCGAGCCGGAATTGTGTCGGGTATCTCCATGCCCACCCCATCTGGCGTTGCTAAAGTAATAAACGAAGTGGCGAAATGATCCAGAGCACCTGCCCTTTCCTTCCGGCAATTGTTCCGGGATGGCACAAAATTAGTGAGGTTTGTAACGGAACCAGTAAGCGTGGAATGTGCCGTTTACCCACGTAAATCTGCGCGCGTAAAACCGTGCCACCAGTGCTGGTATATTTAGCCCGATAGCCGCTATTCTGACGTTTCGCAAAGTTCGAGTGCCACCATTTGCCACCTTCCGCCGCCCGCACAGTACCGCGCCACGCACCTAACGCAGCGCATGAAATGCCAGCCCGAAAACCTGTTAAATGGGTATTAAATTGGGAGCGTTCTGTGATTTCCGGAACAGTTCGTATCGCCAAGTTCGTTAATTGAAAGAGTTTCTGGAAATGATGGTTTTCGATTTAAAGCACATATTTTAGGGATCATAAAAGCTATTGCTTCAGAACTCTGCTGGATTCCCATATCAAGTTTTGAAAATTAATGGAATTTTTTTCCTTACAGGAATTGAATTTCTGTTGTAGAATAATTAAAAGGGTTGATATTAACTTACAGCTTGCAATTTCTCTTTCTAATACGCTGCCAAGGTTTGGAACAAAAGCAAAGAAGACTTTCGTTGCACGCTCAAATCGAAAGATAAATATGAAGTATCACCTATATACAGTGGTGCACACAAATATTTTTCAAAGGGGGGGAGGGGGGCCCGGGTCGAAAAATCCTCAGTTTTCGTATCATGCTCTAATAAGCCGCCCAAAATATTCTCTTGATTTTCCCGATTTTCGGGAACAAAAGACAGTAAAAAATTAATTATTGAATAAATAATTATCATTAATTATTAATATTAATTATTATTAATAAATACTTAATTAATAAATAATTAATTAATATTTACATGGGGATTATAATCAACTGGGGAAAAAATCAAGGGCTATGGGTGTTCCGGAACCGGGGAACCTCACTCCCCTTATATGCGCCACTGCCTACATATATAAAACTATATTTTTATTTGAATTCATGCTTTTCTAATATAAGTGTCTAAAAGATCATAAGATGTTTTTTCTTTTGGCTAAAATCTAAGAATGCGACTCACTCACTCTTTACGAGATCTTCGAAACTATAAATCTACAGACTTGAAATTTGGCAGGCATGTTCTTTTTGTTGAGTAGAGATCCATTATGAACGGGCTAAATCGACTCCTAAAGGAGCTGCGAAGGCGTTATAGATAAAAATTTCTGTTTTTGAAGTATTAGACCCACAGATATAAAATCTGGCAGATATGTTTCTTTTGTTGATTAGAGATTCGATAAGAACGAGTTTAAAGGATATTGAATCTCAGGAGGAAAAACATAAATACACTTCTGTTTTATAAATTCAAGTCCTGTCCTTTTTATATCAAGAGGCAAGGGTTTTTAGAATATTTTTAAATACAATCGAAATTTTTATGTTAGTTGTTAGTAACTTAAAAACAATATATAGTAATAAAACAGCATAAAATGACCACCAAAGTGGGGATAAGTAACGGCTAGTAAATTTATATTTAGTAATTGAAAAAAGACTGATGTCGTAAGCAGATGGCTAGGTCACATTTCTTAAAATATTCTTATTTTGTAAAAAACAAGATTCTTATAACTCGATTCAAACATGCAAAACAGATAAATAAAAAGGACTTTTCAGTTATTTTTATCTTTTAATATACGCAGTCATATGATTAGATGTAGGAATAAAATTAAGTATCACTGTTGCAGTTAAAATTTTCCATTTTTAATGCTTTTGTATAAAAAAATTTTTTAAAAAAAATAGTGATAAGAGAGGAAGAGATTTTTTTTATAAATACTCATACAACTTTTCATTTTGACACACTTAAAAACTAAAGAGTAAATTGTATTCTTACTCCATAAAGCTTATTGTATTATAACGTTAGTTAATGTATGAAAGCCAGCTCTTAGTTTTGCATTGAATCTTTTCCAGCTGCTTTTTACCCTCCGAGACACGAAAGTTTTTAACTGCAACCAGTACGTCTTTTAATTTAGGGTCACAATCGCAGTTGTTATGAAATTGGCAACTGAGATGCTCCAAATCCATATAAAATTGCATTTTTTTCATACTAAACATTTTTCTGGTATTTATTTTGGAACGATTAAAATATCACGTTAACCATGGGCAATATAGCTCGCATTTTGAACCATGATCTATAGATGGATTGTTTATAAAAATCACATTTGAAGCTACACAAGATACATAGGTGACGGACTTTGAAATTATAAGCTACGGTCGAATGACGAGGATGACACTTAAGCTGACACCACGTTCTCCAAACTTCTATCCCCCAAAGTGATGACTTTGAATCTCAAAGATTTTACATCTCTATACTTCCACACCACATCAATGAGATGACTTTGATTCTCGACAGATTTAGCGTCATTCAGTCAGTCCTCACGAGGGATCTTTAGTGGCACTTTCCGCTCAACAGAAATAGCGTCAGCCACGAGTTCACGACCATGCGATAAATACATACAAAATACATCTATAAAAGTCATTTCTTCGTTTGTGACTAGAAATGTGAGCAGCATAAAGAGCCACGTGCGCTTGCAAACCCGTACTCTATGTCCTTCTAAACTGAGCTCATTAGAACTCGCTTAGAAAAACAGAACGTTTTAAGGATGTCATTGTTACGTCCATTGTTCGGAACAAGATGAAAATATCCTTTATGAATGAGAATGTGGCTTGTTTTTGGTGGCAAAAATAAATGTTGTAGCGATATTGAAAACGAGACAGTTCAAGAATGTATAGTATTCTTACGGGCACTTTCAATATCAAACTATCAGGCGATATTTTAGACGTGAAATTCCTCTTCTTAAGCAATTGTTTGGGGCAATCTATTTTCCGAAGTATAAAGAGTTGAAAAGAAAGAAATAAAAATTATAGGATAAATAAACTAATAAACTTTCCATGTTTAAATTCAATCAAATATGTATGTCACATAGTAAAAAAGCCTACCAATGCTTTTTTTAAGGTTGTAGGGGTGTTTCATGATAATGATTAGGGGGCCCATATTCGTTATACTTTTTAATACAGAAAACAAGTAATATAAAAAAAAAATTGTAAAGTCAATTCCTACGTAAGTCAACAAAGAAAAACTTTATTTTAGTTACTTTTTTTCAAATAATTACAATTAAATATAAATATGTATATACATATGACACAAAATCACATTAAGTGACAATTAATTTGTATTAATTATCATTAAAGTATCATATTGTTATTCAAAACAATTGTGTATATAAAATTTCAGCCCAAATGAGCACTTTAAAATGTGAGAAAAAAACCTTTTAAAGTTTTGACACTAGTCGCCAAAATAGTCGCTAACTCACCAAAATGATGCCAACGTGGATGTATTTGTAATTCTTTGAATAATTAGTTTTATAATCAATTAATTTTTACTAGTTGTAATTTATTTACCGTATTGTCATGCAAAATAATCGTGTATATAAAATTTCAGCTCATTTGAGCGCTTTAAAATGTATTTCATTCATGATTGAAAATTTGAACAAGATATGTATAGTGAGGTAGTAAACTAATAGTAGGAACTGAAAAAAGCTCCAACATTTAATATTATATTTGATAATTTCTCTCGGTGTCTTACCAATAATAGCATGCTTTGTTGCATTATTTATTTCTTCTCGGATATTGAATGAATCCTTATACAATCCGTTCCTTGATTCTTCAGTTTTAAATACTACATGTTGAAGAAAGTGTGTATTTATAAAAAAAATTTTTATGTAAGCCTGTGACAATAGACTGAATATAAAGTACAATATAAGTTTCTTGTATTTAAGTGAGTACTTATTAGGAAAAACTATTATAGTTGAG
The DNA here is from genome assembly GCA_019973955.1 of Trichonephila inaurata madagascariensis. Lineage (NCBI taxonomy): Eukaryota > Metazoa > Arthropoda > Arachnida > Araneae > Nephilidae > Trichonephila > Trichonephila inaurata. The sequence goes on from BMAV01021642.1 coordinate 128,270, forward strand.
CTTCCATTTTACAAACCTTTATTTTGTCAACTTTTTCCTTGAACTAAAAACATTATAAAAGGAAAAATGAGTCTTAATTTAATGAATTTCTTATTTAACGAACTTTTTCGAGATTTAGCAACTTCGTCCGACTGTATATACAACTGAATTGGGGTCGTGATTAATACTGAATTTGAAATAGATAAACCTAATATAATTTTTAAAAACCTTTTTTCATTAATTAAAGAAATCCTTTATTTATTTTAATTAATTAAAATTAACTCTTACGTATAAAAACAGTGCACAGGGGTCCCCTGTCCTTAAAAACCCTTTGCAAATTCCAAAGAAATCGCATGACTAACTCCTACTTCTAATCTAACTTCTACTCAGTTTTTCAAACATTCATCTGAAGGACGACAAAAAATGAAATACAGTGAGTGAGTGTTTATATAAACGTCGCACTACAAAGTAACATGAGGTCTATTGGTGACGGATCTCGTAATTTTGAACCATGGTCACGTGATGAAGATGACACTCCCTTGAACCTCCTCTCCGAGCTTTCACATCAAGCCAACTGGAAGACTTTGAGTCTTGACAGATTTAATGGGCATAATCCCCTCTACACGGTGGATCTTTAGTGCCACTAGGCTCGAATTTCTGACACGAAGGCCACGAGATCGTGACCATGACCACTAGGCTACCGCGACCGCTAAGATAAAGTACAGATGCACCTCTTGTGATCTTGCTGAAAAACTTCAATGCTGTCTTAAATACTCCTCGCACTGCAAAAAGTTTATACGTAAAAATTACACTCAACAAACTAATTATATGAGAAAACCAGAAAAGAAAATGAACACGTGATTTATCTGAATAAAAAGAATTCATATAACATAAACCAGAATCATCAGTCGCCCATCCGGTATAGTAGTTAGTGACGCTGACTGCTATGCCGTAGGGCCTGGGTTCGAATCCCGGATAAGGCATGGATGCTTGTAAATGTAAAGTGCCTTAGCAACATAGGGGTACTCTAAATAGCCGTCGAGCCGCATGTGCTCTCCTGAGGTTGATGGAAGGGTAAGGGAGGTGGGAGGTCGCTGACCACCTGTAGGATCTATCAAAATTGGGGTGGAATTGAGCCAAACCGTACTGTCGCTTGCGTAGTTCTCAAAACTACGAATAACGAGATGTGTACATCTTAGCCCTATACCACGATGAATTTGGTGGGCCTAGATCCGACACCGCGTAAGACAGGTGGCATTAGTAACACAACAACACAGAATCATCAGAAATTCAATAAATATTGAAATTCTAAGAATATTTCTACGGTTTATAACTAATATTCAAAAAAATATTTATCTTTAATAATGTTCCATTTATTCTTTATTTCAATAATACCTCTGTTTTAATAATTTATTTCGTATATATTATAACTTTTGGCATATATACGTTCGTTCTCTGCTAATTTTCAAATCATGCCACTAAATAAAGCGTTTCATGCAATTACTGCTCTAGATTTTATTTTGGCATAGTAGAGATTCGTCCAAGGGATTTGAAGGCTAAAAGATTACACAAATGCAAATAGACGAAATTAATTTTTGATCAGAAATTTCGCTGCCAGTCCCTACAAGCTCGGAGCAGCCACCGCGCCTCTCATCTTTCATGTCTGACAGGTCTTTTCCAATCCGGAAAAGACGAAGGACAGAAGACCCCAGAAGAAAATATCCATTTTTCTTCGTCTATCCCATAAGGAAGGGGGATGGAGAAAAGAGAGAAGTTTATTATTATTAGAGCACATGGAGTGGTTGACTCCTGACAATGACTCATGACTCCGAGGGGGCCCCGGTGTCTCGGGGGGTCGAGCAACTCAGCTGCGCCGCACGAAATCCGATTTAGTAGCAGGGCCCTGTAAAAGTGGCTGGAAATTTGATCAGTGGCTGTGCCGGTAGTTCTGCATTAAAAATGCAGTCCTCAATTGGAAGCGGGGTGGCTGCATTGTTCTCGGCCCACGTGAAGAATTTTTCCCGGGAGAATCGTCTGCCTTCGCGCATGTTCTGGTGAGTGGCTGGTGTGTGTGTATGTGAATGGGTGAGCGATTAGATGGTGACTGAGATTCAAGCACCGTTTAAAGATGATTCTCCGTTGCAACGTGGGGAAGATAACCATATAAAAACGAGGCACATTCCTGGGGAGTGAACGTAATGGAACTGGCTCGCGTATTGCTGGTGGGAGCAATTAGCTATTTAAAGACTTCCCCTCCACTGAAGTCGCTTAGGGAAGGACAACGGTGGATTAATACCCCATAAATCGTACTTTCTGCTTGACGGGTAAAATGTGTTCTATTTATGGAAAACGGCAATAGAGAATTTGTGTGTTATTACTTCAATTATCGCATTACTTTAGTTATAGTTTATAGAATAATTACCTTGAACTTTAACTATTTTCATTCTGAGAAATGAATTTATAGTTTTTGAATAGTAAAATACATATTCTACATTCAGTGGCGCACACAGGAATTTTTCAAAGGGTTGGTCCAGAGTAGAAACTCCACCCTTCTCGTATCGTGCTCCAATATGCTACGCAACATATTCTTTTGATTTTGTTGATTTTCGGGAACAAAAAACAGTAAAAAATTAATTATTGAATAAATAATAAGCATTAATTAATAAAATTAATTATTAATAACTTAATTAATTACTATATTTTTTTAAAAAAAATTACGTATTATATACATAGGATTATAATCAATCGGAAAAAAAAAATCAAGAGCTTTGGAGGGAGGTCTGGACCCGAAATCGCCCCCCCCCCCCTTCTTCTTGTGTGCGACACTGTCTACATTTGAAATGCAAGATGTATATATCGAAAAAAGGAGAGATAGAATTATATTAACGTCGCACTATAAAACAACACAAAGGCTATTGGTGACGAACCTCGTAATTTTGAGAATCGAGTAAGTGACAATGGCATCTCTCTCTAAACTACCCCACCACTTTGCGAGGCTTTGAGCCGCGAAATATTTAACATACATCAGTCCCTTTACACAGCGGGTCATCAGTAGCACTTAGATTAGAGCCCTCGACACGTCGGCCACGAGTTCATGACCATAACCAATAAACTACGACCCCCTACACTAAAAGGAAATGTAATTTTAAACTACGGCATTGCATAGCGATGCAATTGAAACGATAGTATGTTACTAACCCTTACCCGCCTGCTTCGCTGAGTATTTCATGATGTTGAACGTCTATATATTTTTATTTAAATTACTGATATTGTTTTTAAGTTATTGATATTAAAATATTGATATTTATATTACTAAATTATTGGTATTTTCAGATTGCATTGAAAAACACTCTTATAGACTTCATCACTTGATTTAAAAAGGATAGAGTTTGAATTTCTAAAATGGAAGTATATTCATCTTTTAGGCCCCCTTAACCCCTACCCTAGGAATTGATCTCCACAGAAACCATGTTTAGTAAATCTCTACTCAACAAAAGAAACATGTTTTCCAAATTTCAAGTGTGAAGGTATAATAGTTCAAAAAATGGGTAACACAGTAACAAAACTAGTTAAAGGTTATAAACAAGTAATTTAAATAGGTATTGTTTTTCAGGGATTTATTTATAATATATGGGGTTCTGTTTGATGATTTAATGAACAATCTTAATAAAAAATGCTAAAGTTATAAATAAAAGAATAAAATTCCATAAGTTTTCAAATAATTGCAATTGCAAAGATTTATTTTTCCTTTTAAGCTATTCATACTTCAAATACAGATGAGAGAAAATGTATATAAAGACTTCATGAGAACTTAGACCTATGTTACGAAGTACTCAATTTGGAAAATGGATCAATTGTTTTGAAGAAAATGAATTCCAATAATAAAAATTTATATGCGTTTGTCCTTAGTTTCTAGCAATAGCAGTTTCTACTCTTAACTAAACCTTTGTTCTTTTCTGTCTCTTCTAAAACGTATGATATTACTAAAACGATTAACCCTATCAATATTAAATAGTATTAAGCACTATTTATTAAATAATACCTAGTATTTTAAGACAAACATCAGAAACTATAACTGCAACGGTACATAAAGTTGTACATTCCTTATAAAATCAGAAAATAGTAAATTTGAGAAACATTTATCATGAACAAGTATTTCAAAAGTTGCATGAAAAACATGAAATTCAGGTTACAAGATTAAGTACAAATAATTGTTTAATGAAAAATATAAACCATTTGTGTGGCCTATCTCAAAGCTTTTTTTTACGAGAATGTATTGTAGTTATGTTAATTTCAATAAGAAGTCTACTAGTGACTGTGATGATAATGTCGCAGGGAAGCGATGAAATTAGGAAATTGATCAAATCCCTAAGGGATATGATCGATTGGCGGGAGATGTTAAAATAACGTCTCTTTAAGGTCGTTTCCCTGATGAAAGTAAGGGATTTGAACAAATCCCAGATCTGTTTCAATGAAATGATGAAATAATATTGTCAACAGTTTAAAAGTATTTATTTAACAAATAGGGTGCATTATTAAACGTAGAAGTAAGTAGTACAACAATAGTCAATGACATGCGCATTATTTATTCGAAATTAACTAACAAAAAATTAGAAAATTACGCAGATATATTTTGATGTGTAACATTATCCTCTCGGTTGTTGGATATTTATGGGAGTGATTTCGTGAAAAGGGACCGAAATGTGTAACAGGAAACCGGGGAAGCACGCGCGGGGACGTCGATCGACTTGGCTTGTCCCTTCCTTCATAGTTTCTTTACGAATGATGATATGCTTTGGGCTGGGGAGGGCTTACACACTAAAATATCAATCCCCATGTTAATCCTATGGTGCCATTTTTTTAAGATATGGGGTTAATATTTGGGGGATCGATAGTACTGCCTCTGTTTGGTTAGGAAGTACAAGGACTCGCCCCCCCCCCCCGGGGGCCTCCCCCTCCCTGGACAGCATTTCGCCAATGAAGTCCTGACTATTTCATTTCATCATTTCACTGAAACAGTTAAGGGTTTGATAAAAACACTTAATTTCATCAGGGAAATGACCTTGAAGAGACGTTATTTTAACATCTCCCGTCAATTGATCATATCATTTAGGGATTTGATCAAATTCCTAATTTTGTCATTTCCCTACGACAATAATACCTAAATCGCGTTATTATTAGTTAGATAATGAAACCTACCTATACCGTTTTTACCTTGTGCTTTGATTTGCTCTTTATCGTAATTAAAATTATGTTACTTTTTGATCAATAGAAATATTTATCTTCATAATTTCCTATTGATGGGTAATGCATTAATTCGATTAAAGTAAGGAGCTCCATGAACTCTGTCGGCTCAGTTTAGCTAGGACTTTCTTGGTACATTCCATTAAAGACAAGAATGCATCTCTGAATTACTCGTAATCATTCTGCCTCTCTTTTGAAATATACTCACAATTGCTAACTAATTGAGAATAACGCAGTTTTAATGAAAAAAAATAACAGATATACCCTGACCTCGCAAACACGCGGTAATATGGATCTATGGTTACTGAAACGCGAGTAAAATGAACCGTAGGTTACAGTAATAATATAAATTGAGCCGTCATATAAACTTCAATCTCCTTCCTTCCTCAGTGGCTCGACAGCCCAGGGTGGGCCTTGACGTTTTAAGAAGCCTTTTCTAGGCCAGCCTTCTTCCTGTTAGTGTTCTCCAATTTTTAGTTCTCAAAACTAGGAGATCTTTTTCTAGGCAATCAATCCATTTCAGATTTGGTCTGCCTTTTCTCCGTGTGCCAATGGGTTGGGCATTGAAAACTTTTTTAGTGGCGCGGTCTTCGTCCATACTGACAACGTGAACTGCCCTTTTAATGCGTTGTATTTTGATCAAGTTAACAAAGTCAGATTCTTTATATGAGGGATAGAGCTCGAACTTTGATCTTCTTCGCCATATTCCCTTTTTCCTGAATTCCTCCAAAAATGGATCTTAAAATCTTCTTTTCGTAGATAATCATGTGATCTCATCTGTCCGAGACATGGGCCAAGTTTCACATATATAAGTTAAGAATTTTATACAATAGAGTTTTTGTTTTTGCTTTTGATTACATTCGATTTCACATATTTTCGTATTCCATTAAGACATTTATAAGATTTGACATTGATATGAATTTTCTGAGAGATTCGAGCTAGTTATGAAAAAATAAATAGTACATTTACTTTGACACTTAAAATAATTTTTAAAAAATGCGTTTATCTTTTTATCTATTAATCCAGTGCTTCTCAAACTGTAGGGCGCATAATAGCTCTACAAGGGGGCGCGGGCATATTGAAAGATTGAAAACAAAAGATTATTTTTTACAAAAATATTAATTTACTGAAAGTAAACAAACAAAATGCATTCTGACATAATAAAAAATAAAATTAACATTTGTACTGATATAATACACTTATAAATGTATCAGTACTTTACAATGTATTTTATAATTATTTTAACAATACTAAGTTAAGAACAAGTTTAATAATAACCATTGACCCCATGGTTTTGTCATATTATAGAATTATATGAAAAAATTAAAACTTATCTTGATAATTTGTACGGTTTATAATTAATCCCTTAACTGTTGATTAAAAGTTGCGATTCGCTTCCTCTAATGCCACTATTTTCCACGAAGGAGAGCTTATGTGATGTATTGGGGGAAGAGGAAAAAAAAGAATAAATAAGGAAATCTCTGAAATAGGTAAATCCTTCGCAAACACTGTCAAAGTCCTTTTATTGCATTCTAAAGCCTTTGGAATAATTTTATGGATAGCAGTGCACAGAAAATATCTTACTTTGGGAAGACGTATATATACGTCCGGGGTATTTAATGCTTTGTCTGAGCGAGACGTTTATATAAGCCGGTAGCTCAGAAAAAGTCGTTATGTAGCACTGTAGTTTTAGTGTCAAAGTTATTGAATTCAATACATTGTTATTTGTCTGAAGGGGGCGCGATGAAAATTATGGTTAATTGTTGGGTCGTAAGTATTGAAAGTTTGAGAAGCACTATATTAATATATTTATCTATTGATGATTATTTATATTGGAATTTTGCTTCTTCTTGATCTCCTAAATATTAAGCTACAAATTTGAAGAAAACGCAGCACTCACACCATTATAAACATTTTAATGCCATTCTAAGCAATACGTTTAAGATTAAATTATTTCTCAAAGAATGTGGCAACAAAAATAAAATATAGAAGTAAATCAACGTAGAATATGAAATGCAGTTGCGGATAGCTTCAGTATACCTAAAATTTCATAGTGTGTGCAAAAAAATGCAAACAGATATCCTAGTTGTTAAATCCAATTGTAGATGAGTAAATTACATTAATATCATGTTAAACACTTTTACAAAAAATACAAAAATTTCTTTTTTATTTGTCTTTATGTAAAGAATCTATTTTAAATATTATTTTAATATGCTTTTTTTCGGATGGGTTTCTCGGAAACTCTTTATAGTTTCATAAGTTCCGTGAGTCGGCAAAATTTGAAGATCTAATCTATATAAATTGTTTTTCGTTAAACCCTTCAATTCAAGGTTTATGACACTTATTTCGCATGAAACAAGAGACAGAATATTTTTCCAATAAACAGCTCTCGAGAGCCCTGAAAAAATGTTAAGAAAATCCATACGCGTGAATGAAAAATAAATGGAATGCATAATCAAATTCAATAAAAGCTAGTTTTTCAAGCTTCAGCTGCGGTAAGGAATAAACCTTGGGAAAATGCGAAAGTGCCATATCTCTTCGAAATCAGAGTAAGATTTTACGTCTCGTAAACTCTCTTTTTAAAAAACCATCTCCTAAGACATAAAACTCATCCAATAGCTCGCCTGATATGTAATCCGCAAGATATCGCAGTGATATATGTTTTAGTAAACCCGCTCCAGCGCCGTTTTTAATATGACTTTTGAATTCAACTCGAGAAGGGAGCCTCTCAATATTATGTGGAGTTACTCAGGCATCTATATGAGAGCTCTCTTTGGAAATATTCAAAATTTTCCACTGAAAGAATTGTAATATTATTTCGCAAATTCATATCATGCGAGTTATTTAAGAAAAAAAATCATGCGTCTTTATACCAATACGACAGCTTAAATGTATTAAGTGTATTTTATAATAAATATTATATTATATACGAGTATATGATATATATATATATATATATATATGAAGGAACACAAAATATACTTCCACCCAAACTGATTTTATCAAAATCTTCCAGTTCTTGAAATGTTGATAGTTTTTTTAACAAAGATTTTGAATATTTTTAACTCCCGCAATTAAAACTGATAAAGAAGCTTTATTAACCGCTTAAGTGCCGCGGACGTGTATACACGTCTTGCTGAGCTGGTGCCTTTAGTGCCCCGGACGTGTATACTCGTCTTTTCAAAGGAGGACCTTTTGAATGGTGCTAGTTAGTTTAAAACATTCCACGGCTTTTTGGAATACAATAAAATGACGCTGCCAGTGATTCTAAAAAATTTACTTATTTAGGAGGTGGGAAAAAAATTTGAAAAGGCATATTCCAGGAACGATGACATTCATAGCTAAACAGTGTTTCTTGTTTTTTTTTGTTTGAGTGTGCTCTCTTTTCTATAATTTATTTACTCTCATTTTCGCTTATCGTGTGTAATAGGAGCTTTATAATTTTTTTTTGTATGTGAATAAGTCTGTCAATTGGGTATCTTTGTACCGTATCAATGAACTGAATGGGATGCTGGTTTATGTGTTCACTATGTTTAAGGATACATCGCACAACAGATAAGTAATAATTTTTTTTTTTTGCTATATTGTAATTCTAGACATTAAATTTTGTATTTTCGTTTTATTATTTTATCGTTTTCTTTTTTTAAAAGTGAAAGTAAACAAATATTTTCAGGTTGAAAAACACGTTTCTTCTTTTCCCCTAATAAATCGAGAAACAACGTGCGCCAGTGGGAAAAACTGTGGCAATAGGGATGAAATTTGTAGCTTTCATTGGCAGTTAAGGGATTAAATTAGTAATATGAGCAACAAACTAATATTTTAAGCACCTTATTATCAACAAAAAAAAAACATACTTTCTATCAAAAGCATTTAAAGAAACTAATCAAACTTCTTGTTTATTTTACGAAAGGAGCTAGTGAGAAATAAAATATTATCTCTCATATTTTTACAATGAAAATTTTGTAGAAAAACAGAATTTGTAAATATAAAAAGTATTACAAATATCAGTCTCTCTCACACTCACATATAATTAAAAAAAATTGTTATATAGCCCCCCCTGTGTTGCTTAGTGTAACGTTAACAAGAAATTAATCAATTTTAATTACATGCTCTTATTTTGCACTTTAATTTCTCTTTATCATGATTCTATTGTTTCTAGAAACTGCTTTGAGTTAAGAATTATTAAAACAGTGCATAGTAGTCTATCTATCAAAGTTTCCTATAGTAAATGCATCGTTATATAATAGAAATTTAACAAGTAATTTAAGTCTTTGAAGTTTAAATGAATTAAGTATATTAAGGAAATTTTCCAGGAAAATCAGAAAGTCGTCGAAGAGTATAATTCTAAAATTAGCACCAGATTTATTAAAAGGATTTTAATACTAAAAAACTATAATCTTTAAAATCCCATTTTGAACAACAACAAATTTTTTAAAATTTAAATCGGATTATTTCTGACTTACACAAAATATGAAAAATATCTTGATTAGTTATCCATGGTAAACATAGACTTAATAAAAAATGCCAACGAAACATAAACGATGAACCAAATCAGGTTATTTGTCCGTAAAAACTAGTTTAAATTGAATATTGAAACTGTTCGAAAAGAAGTGTTGAAAATTATATATTAATATACAATGTTAGAAATTTAACAAAGATACCATTGCGGCGTTCAACCATTTCTATCAACTTGACATTCAAAGCCTTTCAGTCACATGTATTCGCAGCAATAAACGATAACTTGTTTGTATATATACCCTCGTACATGTCCCAAATTGAATAATGTCACTTTTATATCTTTTCCCGTTGATTTATAAATATTTTAAGACTATGATAATTATACATACCGTAAAATCCGGAGTATAGCGCGCATTCATACTTTCAAGCTGCATTTTTTTAATATTTAGGTATATTCGTCGTTTTTAGCGAAGAAACAAGAAGCGTGCGTGTACAATGCTGTTATGTTTTTAAGCCATTTATTCGAAGTATTATCCCAGGATTTTGAAAAAAATAGTATACTTTTAGAATAAGAGGTCTTTAATTCCATTAGGCATTCCTTCAAATAAACAGTATTCCGATCCACGTAGAAATCTAATTTTTCTAATGCTCATCTCTTTTTTTTTTTATTTTCGAAACTATCATTTTTAATACCTGGCATATAACGCGCCCCTGTAAATATTCATCTTATTTTTTGTATTATACGCCGGGTCTTACGGTGTATAATGATTCTCTTTAATTCCATCAAGACAGCTATTTAATTTATAATGGTCCTTGCCATCAGGATTCTCGTGTAAATAATTAACTAGCTTACCCGCATAACGGGATAACCTATATATATATATATATATCAACAGTATCTCTTAAAAAAATTAAACCTTAGGTTCTTTGAAGTAAGAATGCATTGGACTCATAAGATATCTTTCCACCAATAAAAAAAAAGCTCTGTCATGTAGCCTGCCAACCAGCTTTTGGTATATCGTCCCGCCGTTGCCTTATTGGAGTGATGTCGAAACGCTAAATGTAATTCAGTTATATATATATATATACGTGTGTGTGATGGTCAAAGTAGTGAAGTACCCAAATACCGAATAATGCCTCATCCATTCAACGACTAAAAACATATATAATCATGGAATAAAATAGTAAACAAGACTTGGCAGTCGCCACCGATTACTCACACATATGTATATATATATATGTGTGTGTGTGTGAGAGAGAGAGAGTGTGTGTGTATTTAAAATCTGTTTTTCTCTTATAAATTTATAGAAATCTATACTTTGAGTTTCTATAAATATAAGTTGTGGCTGTGGTAGCCTAGTGGTCACTGTCACCAGTCCAGTTTAAACCCCAGTGCCACTGAAGACCCACCTTGCAGAGGGGCTGATGGACGTTAAATCTGTCCAGGCTCAAATTCCTCACGTTGGTTAGATGGGAGGGTTAAGAGAAGGGATGAAAGGGATCACTTGACGTGGTTCCTAATTAAAAGGTCCATAGCCAAAAACCTTCGTGATGTTTTGTAGTGACACGCTAATAAGCACTCACTCTATTAAATTTAAGGTTTTTTTGCACAGAATTAAGGATATCAATCAGGAATCCTTTAATTTTAAATGTTTCCTTTAGATGTCTTTTATAGTTTCAAATGGATTCATGTATAGATCATGGTCATAAGCTTCATTACCGTGCGCGATAATACATAAATCGAGTCTCAAAGCTACATATATATTAAGCTGTACTAGATATCAAATTTTTTCTCTCTGTCTTATGTGGAAATCAGGAAAGTGATGCACGAGAAAAATTAACGTTATGGTTACTTAACCGCCATTCTATCCTACAAGCTTCCTCAACAATATATCTCTTGTTGGTATCGTTATAATTCAGACCCAAAATCAAATTCGCTTAATATTAGTTATTGTTGAAATCTGAAAGTTCAAATTATCAAATCCCTTCATTTTACCAGCCCCATCAAGAGATCCCCAGTCGATTCCCATTGGACTCTTGCCCAAACTTTCTTCCAGTCTCAGATCTGGAAACTGATCCCACGTCGACCTCTGGAAGACCCCCTTCTTTCTTTCTTCTCAATTCGTCGGTGACTCCACGGTATGAAATCCGTCCCAAGCCACTCGCCGGTTATTGGGTGAGTGGCGGCCTCTTTCGAAAGGCATCGCGCCGCAATGATTTGAGCAAAGCGCATTGTTCTCCGCAAATTCAATTTGGTTCGCCATTTATCTTGTCCGAAAAGCGTCTCTCGCCCTCCCCCCTTCTCAACTGAAGTATGACGCACTCCTCAGAGAGGCTTCCATACTTTCCGGGGCGAAAACGAGGTGAAAAATGGGAGAACCATTATTGGGAGTGTGGCGCCGTGGCAGTCAACGAGGAAGCAGCCCTTGCATTTCTAACATCCCCCCCCGTCCCCCCCCCCCTTCGCGCCAACCAACAAACGCTTACTTCTTGCTCTCTTCCGCCCCTCTTTAAATCCCACGGAGGATGGTGTTATTCTCTCTTGCAAAAGCATCAGCCGCAAAGAGGGACAAGGGGGTGAAGGTCTAGTGGTGTAAGCCGTCTTGTTTTGCTACTCTTGATTCGTAATGAAACAATAATAACACTCGAGAAATAATGTGGGGTTTGGACAAGATAGGTTATTGTTATAGAAGAAATGTACAAAGTGAAAATCTAAGCTGTTGACATAAGGTCATGAGAGAGTATGTGAAAATATGGATAATTTTCGAATCTTACACTTGTGTTGTGAGCGATTTGTTAATGCTTCTTAAGACAAGTTGTTTTTACGTAAAAAATCTGCTTCGATAAAATTCCATGGAAGCGCTTTCGGACAAAATAATATTTGTAATAAACACAAGAAATAAGTTATGTCAGTATTATGTAGATTCTAAATTAACTGAATGGGAAGTGGGGCATCACTGGAAAAATTCATCCTCCCCCGCGCTTAGATATTCTTCAGAAATTTTATATTGCTACAGATGAGTATTTCTTCTCTATTCACTCGGCCGCAAGGAACATAATGATTATGGTCGGGGTCGGCGTGACGTGACGTGAGTTCAAACCTAGAGCCACTGAAGACCCACTTTGTAGAGGGGACCGATGCACGTTAAATCTGTTGAGACTTAATGACCTCCCGTTGGTGTGGTGGTTAAGATAGAGAGGTGCCAGCTCAGGTGTCGTCCTCGTCACTTGAATGAGATTCAAAATTACGAGGTTCCTCGCTAATAATCCCCATGTTGCTTTATAGTGCGTCGCTAATATAACTGACATTCTTTATATTAACTTGAATTGCATTTTTAAATATTTACCCAGCAGCGGCGTACACAAGGACGGGATTTGGCGGCTCAAACCCTTCCCATACATCAAGAGATTTTTAATTTTTATCATAAAGATTATCACTCTGCGCTTTCATCTACACGATTTTCAAAACCTAAAACCCTTCAATAAAAATAGTTTGGGTAAGCTACTGTCATCTAAGTATCTAGTATATCTTCTGTCAATATAACTATAACAAGTTGAATAATCTCTACATTATTTTTCTATGTATTAAAAAAGCTGCAGCTTAACTGTCTCGAATCGCGGCCTTGAAAATCGTAATAACTATTTGGAACATTTTATTTATAAAAACTCTAAAATTTGTATTTTTTTCTGCAAAAAGTTCCCCCAATGTTATGATAATAGATTTAGATGAATAAGCAATTATAAAATAAGTATATCAAGATGGTCAATGAAGCTTGTATCACTGATATCTATATTCTGTATTAAGATTATTTCCCATTTTGAATAGCGACCGCTAAAATTGTTTTTATTGAAAACCATAAAATTGATGTAATTCTTCGAAATGCAAGTGGTAGCGGTAGCTTAGTGGTTATGGTCACGAACGCGTGGTCGGCATGTAATGATTCATAATTACGAGGCTCATCGGCAATAATCCTCGTGAAGCTTTATAGTGTGATGGTTATAGAACTCTCCCTCTCACTTTTCTGTGGAGACCCACCATACAGAGGCTCTAATGCACGTTATATATCCGTCGAGGCTCATAGTCCTCTCATTAGCGTGGTGTAGTAGAGAGCTTAGAGAGAGGGACCTACGCAGGTATTGTTCTGGTCATTTGTCCGAGGCTCAAAATTACGAGGTCTATCGCCAGTAGCATTCGTGTTTGCTTAGAGTGTTTGCTTTAACAATCCCTCACTCACTGAAAAGTGCAACATAGCCATTCAAAAATTATGTTAAGAGGTGTTGGAAAGCTAAAATCATATTTTTGATAATTTGAGATTTTTACATTTTCAAATTGTACAGATTTTAATCTTTCTAAAAATACCTTACTTCAACCTCTAGGGTAATTAGAAGCCCTTAAAACCTATTTTTAAATAATCGTTGGAACTGGGACACGCCTATTTTAATGGCGAGAAATGTAAACAAAGTACTTCGTTTTTACTTAAAAGTTGAACGTCTGATATAAACCAAAACATGTATCTTTTATTGTAAATTGAGCCTTTTATTTTTTTTATTTACTAGCCGCTTAGAAACCTCACTGTATATATTAAAACCAATTTATCTCATAATGTAAATTTTGATGTTCGATGTACTTTTTCTGAGAAACTACGGTTCACAGGTATGTAAATTTTTTATGATATATTCATAATGATGGTTAATATATACTAAAATGAGTTTTTTGTAAAAAACTCAAAAATTAGTTTCTTACAAAAAAATTTTTATGTGAAAATGGGTCAAATTTCACTTTGTTTGATAAAATATTTCATAAATTATTAAACAATTCAAAATTAGCTAAAAGTTCATTTCGGTATAATGAGAAAGGTGTACTTTAATTGTATGAAAAAAAAAATTTCAAGCATGCACATGTAACAGATATTGAGAAAAGGTACATCGAAAACAACCAATTTAACATTGTCATTAGAGGCAGAGAGAGAGAGGTTTCCAGCTCCCCTTAAAAATAATTGTAAATGTCTAGCCTCATTTTATTGTAGATAAGAAATTTATATAAAAATAATCATTTAATTCTCCTATTTATATAATGGAGAAAGCAAATTTTCAGCACACAGAGATCCAGTGAATAAATATGACGTAGCTCATATTATATTCAAATAGAAGCGGTGTAATACATTCCAAAGATCACAAAAGCCTCACTAATCGTAAAAAAACGTTAAATTATTGATTTAAATTTACACAGATCTGGAAAAATCACAAAAAGTCAAACATTCTTTAATCTTTTTTTCGAAGAAGCTACCTTCAAAATTTCGAAGAACTCAAGCCTTTGTTCCTCGGAGCATTCCCAGATTGCAGCGCTCACCTTGTAGAGATTTAGCTGCTGCTTGCGCTGAAATGCCACATAGCTTTAAACATTCATTACCTGACGACGAACAAGACGCCTTTTATGTTCTTTCCCCCCTCCATCCCAAAAGATCTTTTGCTCGTTGCTTACTTCCACCCCTAGTCTCCCACCACCCCATCAGTTTCAAACGGGGGAGGGGATGGAGAAATGACAAAACTCATAGCTATGGGGGTATTGTTTCCCAAATTGCAGAGCGGAAGGCCATAAATTCTATTTCACGTATTGGATTTGAAAGCAATTTTGATCTTTAAATGCCGAGGAATTTGAAAATTAAAATTCAATTAATTGCTATTCGATTGCAGGTTTTATGCAAATGATGGGATTTTTCCTGAGATGACTGAAGATTGAAATGAGACGAAGGCTTATTAAACACTTAACTAGTTTGCCCGTATACTGTACGGCTACCAAAACATGGCCACGACCGGTTTGCCCGTACGCTGTACGGGCACTGATATTTTCTTCTTTCCATTTTTGATTTTCACATATTTTTTACTCTTATAGTGAGATTATTTGTGCTAATGTTTTTAAGAGATGCAGTTTGTCCATGGTTGAGTTGAGTTTGTTGTTTTATGGCGCAAGAGCCAGTTTTGGGCTATACTGCACCAAACATTCATAGGTCTGTGGTCTGGACGGGAAAAGAAGAAATTGGATGACAAGATGGAGGGTCGAAAATAGAGAAGGATCACTGGGATACCCCGGGGTCGTGACTCCCGTGCTTACCAAAGATAGTAAACCCCTTGGGAAAAGGAAAAGATCACTAGAGGGTACCTCGGGATTGTGACACCCGTGCCCACCTAAAGAAAGGGAGCCCCCTGAGGGGAGTTTGTCCATGGTACTGAAGTACTTTTCATCCGGGATTTTCTTTGTGGTAAAGGCGGGAATTTTTCACAGGAAAGCAGGGATTTAGATTCTTGAAAATATTAAATAAAGAACAAGATATTGGCAAGGCAATGTGCAATTTGTTGCTTGAGA
The DNA here is from genome assembly GCA_019973955.1 of Trichonephila inaurata madagascariensis. Classification (NCBI taxonomy): domain Eukaryota; kingdom Metazoa; phylum Arthropoda; class Arachnida; order Araneae; family Nephilidae; genus Trichonephila; species Trichonephila inaurata. The sequence goes on from BMAV01021642.1 coordinate 144,315, forward strand.
AGAAATGAAAATGGAAAGATAATCCAAAAAGGCCGATATTATCTGTGTTCCCCTTGCAATGTAAGACCAGGCTTCAAATTGTGTGTGCCTATACATACCCACACACACATCCAAAATCCTCATCCGTTTGAAAAAGAGGTACAAACATAAATTTTTTTTTTGTAAGTATGAGAGAAATACTTTTAAGATGTATGAAACATTCCTTATAGCATGCAGTGTACTTATAAAAAGCAAACAGTTAAGGGGTTTTGTTCTACTGTTATAAAATCAAAAAAAAAATAGTGTGAAAATTTTAAAACAGAAAATTAAACTAAAATTCTTCCATTTTCGCATTCTGTTAGGAATTATGCTTAGTTATAAGTAATAAAAAATTAGTCTTTTTAAGAACATTTTGAGCAAAAAAATTGACCTCTCAAACAATTATCGTATATTTTCGAATATGTCGATCTGCATATATAAGATGTGAGTGCCTTTTTTCTCCAAAAATTTACCCAAAATTCGAATTTTGTATGTAAGCCGAACTGAAATAAAGTTTGTATAATTTTCAAATATGTCTACAAGAAAGTGAAAATGATGTCGAGTGGGTAAAACAGGTGAAATATTTTCCAATCAAATTACTGTAAAATAAAACGCTGATTTTTTAATTCTGGTAATCGTATCTGAAGCACACACACACAAACGATTTTATTCTAATTATTTCTTATCTTATCCAATATCTGTGCTATCCTTTCTTTGAAAAAAGGACGGGAAGTCTAATTCGTATAAGGCTTGTGATAATCAACCGTTTCAAGGTCTGGAGGAAAAACTCGTGGCATAATAATCATATGTGTTCATACAGCTCAATGAGTAAATGTTAATTTTACGAAATATTTGGAAATTTGAAATCTGGTACTGACTCTGAAGGATTTATTGGGCCGTTTTTTTTTTCTCTCTTTTAGAATAAAATTACATTCAAATTATCCAAAATATTAAAAGAATACAATATCTTGCGCATGACTTTCGGAAAATACTAGAAAAAATTGTTTTACCTCAACTACTTTGTTGTTGTTTTTAGATTAGCGTATCTGTATATAAGCCGAGCTCTTAGTTTAAAAAAGATTCCAAAAATTTTCGACTTGCACATGGAAATATACGGCAGTTATCTATAGATGGGTGCTAGGGTTTCTGATTTCCCATTTTTTTCCATTCCTGGGAATTTCTGGGAAATCCCGGGATCATAATCTGAACTTAAACAGTATAGTCATGCTACGAAATGATTTTCCTTTAAAACTAGATAGTTTTTATTAACGAAGAAATGTTCCACAAACATATAGGAACTGACCAGGACAGTGGCGTAGCGTGGGGGGGCCATGGCCCCGGGTGGTATACGAAAAGATGCGGTGTCAAGCAAAGCGATATTTAAATTAAAAAAATATTCCAAACTCGTGCCCGTGCGACGAAACTGACGAAAACGATTGAAAGCTTTAATGCACGCACAGATGCAGGAAGTTTATTAGTCGCTATGCAATCGCATTCGTTTTTATGTTACTTAGGCTTCTGGCAACCGGTACTATGTGAAGTCAATGATGCTCAAAATTATTTGCAGACAGAGGGACTAAATATCTATCAATGTGCTCAAAAAATACGTGCTTTACAGACCGTATTAGAAGCAAAACGAGAGGAATTCATGGATGACGCTTTAATATATGCTAAAAGTTTATGTGAAGAGCTTGAAATTTCTTTTGAACCCCCAAGACGAATCAGGAGGAAGCATATATTTGGTGACGGAAGTAAAGGTGTTCAGTTATCGTACGAAGATGACTTGAGGTGAACAATGTTTTCTTCAGTAGACATTGTAACTGCTGAAATTCGTGAAAGATTCCAACAGTTGTAGAATCAAGCGCAAAAAAAAAAAAAAAAATTTTTTTTTAAGGCCTGAAGTGATATTGAGCGTGAACGAACTTAACTAGGATCAAGCTCCTCAAGACATAAATAAAGAAGAATTCCAACTTGAGCGCGTACGTCTACAAGCTTTCGTAGCTGCAACAGACCTAGGCTGTAAAAAAGAACTCATTTCTGATCCAGCTCTCTGGGTTTACTAAAATATATTATTGAGTTCAAACTTGAAGATGGCTTACCAAACATTGTCATAATGTTGAGAATTTTTTTAACATCTGCCATCAATAATGCCAGTTGCGAGAGAAGCTTCTCTAAATAAATAAGCTAAAATTAATAAAAAATTATCTCAGATCGACTATGTCCATGTTAAGGCTAACAAATTTAGTTTTTCTGACAATTGAACATGACATACATGTTGATATTGACAATTGTATAAAAGATTTTGCTATGAAAAAAACACGGAAAGTGCATTTTTAATCAATAAAAAAAATTTAAAGCTGCTTTTTTTTTTGCTTTTACTAATTTTCTTGACTAATAATTAAAATTGAGAGGCGGCAAATTTCCGGTCGGCCCCAGGCGGCGAAAGCCCAACCTACAGCACTTGACCAGGACATAGTTTTATATATTTACTCTCTCCTTCGGCAAGCTTCAAACATTCAAATCAGCCTTACTTTCTCTGATTACACATTTAGCTCACTGCTGGGGGTTCAAATGGATTAAGGAATTCGGGATGTATGATTGAAAATTGCAACAGTGGGGTCAGCTAAAATTTATATCGGAGGTCGAAATATCCACAGTCAAGACAAAACTAGCTATTTCAGATTATTGCAGCCCCATGTCATTCCCAAGAATACAAAAAGTATATGGAAATCTTATGATTTCCAAGAACCCCGGGTTCCCAGAAAAGAAACCCCAATGAATACACTAAGTATCTGAATTTGGAATTTAATTTCTCCTGAGAATGAATATTTCCTTCAAAAAATTGACAAACATTTTTGTAGTACAAAATTCTTACTATAGGTTTTTAAAAAGAAAAAGAACAGTGTAGGAGTCAGCGTATAAATTAACTTGTTTAGAGGGGGAAACGCATTATAAATCAGAAATCTATTTGTTTCGAAATATTCTAGCATTAATTATCTTGAAATATTGGTATCTTCGATTGGTTTTAAATTAGTATTGGTCTAATACCTCATATAAAAATTTTTGTTATCCATTTTTTTTTATTTTGAATAATCATAAATTGATGAGGATAGTGACTATTTTTTTAAAATTTAAATTGGGAGTTTAATGAAATTTTATGAACATTTCTGCAAAAAAATAAGAGTGAACAATGAGTTAGTTGATAACATCTCTGGAAAGAAATTAAAAAAAATTATTAAGCAGGAGAAAAATGCTAACTTCTATAAAGAGTTGTGTTGTTCTATGAAAAAAATATTTTAAGACTAATTTAATATACATTTTTCGGGAATTATTTACTACGACGAACGATAGTCGAGAAGGAAGTTGAAGGGAGTTGAAGATTTCAGTTTTTCTCTTAGTGACTGTATTGCTAAGTCCGATAACCGATATTGTCCTGTGGAAGTTCTAAGATAATTTTTAAGTTTTTGGCTTAGAAAAGTTTCTTTCAGCCTTTGGGGATAGAAAGCATTTCTTCAAAATTGAAAGCTTGGGAAAAACTCATTTTAAAGTTTGTAAAGGCATAAAATGCAGACTAATAATGCCTGTAAAGCTCTAAGTTTTTAATATGGTATTTTTTCAACTTATATAACATAGCAAAACATTACTTTAATTGAATGTGATCGAAAATATTTTTTTTTAAATTCAAAGAGTACATTTTTTCATAATATTGACAGCATTTGTTACGACGTCTGATTATTCAGCTTAATACCTTAACATAATATTTTTACAAAAGTTCTGAAACACAAAACACATACTAAACATACTAAATAAAATTAGTCTACCACTACTCGTATTCTCATTATTTTGAGTAAAATGATACTTGCTTTTATAGGTTTCTAACAGAATGGGAGTAAAGATTCAAGGAAAATCTTTAAAGCTAGTGACAAAAGTGAACTCTTAATAAACCCCATAAAAGTAAGAGGGAACTCTGCTAATAAGACTATTGATAACATTTTACAACTTTTTGCTTACACCTGTCTGGGCCCCTGTAGCTTGGGGGCTTCGTATTATTGATCCGGCTAATACGGTGATAGCTACACCCATGGCTTTACTTGAATAGTGTTTGTTATGAATTCACAACAAAATGACCACTCTTCCGAGGCAGGATGTATAGTTCTTGCACCCATGAGTAAGATAAAGTTCGCCCCTTTGCCGCAAATCCCACCCTTGTCGATATTATCTCTTCGCCGGTAGCCCCCAATTGCCAAAGTAATTCTTGACCCAATCGACATCAAACATCCAGTATTTTTGTTTTACATTTTTATATGTGCTTTTTTATTATCTAGTTCTTAAATAAAATCTTGTGGCATTTTTGTCTGTCTTTTTCGATTTGTATCATTTTAGATTTATTGGGATATATATATATATTATATAGGGAGAGCGTAAACCAGGGGTGGCCAACCCGCGGCACCCATCGTGCCACAGCTTGGCACGGCGGAGTTGTAACAGCGGTACGCGAAGACTTATTGAAAAATTTGAAAATCTCATTAAAAATAACATTTTCTTACAATTTTATTAAAATATGGTTGTTTCTGACAAAAAAACCTCAAAATTTATTTTAAACACACTTAATTAAGTGAATTATAATAGGAAATTATATATATATGTTATGTAGGCTGGGGGGCTTACCAAAGGAACCGCATTCGAAAGATTTTGAAAAAAAAATTTGAAGGAGCGTCTTTTAAAATATCTGGATGAAAACAATGAACTGTGTGCTCGGTGAGTGCTTGCTATTCAAGAATGAAGACGGACTATGGGTTTAAGCTTTTCTTACCGGTATTATGGGATATTTAAATTTACGATTATAAGAGAAAAAGCTTGTATTTTTTCAACACTATAGTTGGTCATGCATCTTTTTAAATAAACTTTTGCATCTTTTGCTTCTGTTTTGAAGAAAAAGGATTAACATGATTCACAATAATACAGTAACTATCTACCGAAGTTAATAACGATCCGAGCTATAATAGATTTAAAAATTTAATTTTCATTTTGAAGGATTCATTCAGTGGTAGGTTGGATGGTTTTCAAGATGATAAAAAAAAATACTGATCTTTTCTTAAATCCTTTTTCAATTTCTCTGCAAGACGTTAATTGCTATACACCTGAAGTCCAAATCTTAATTATTAACCTACAGCACCATACTAGACTTGAAAACAAATATAAGGATTTTTTTAAGGTATCCGACAACGTTCGGAACCGTGATTTTGCAAAAGAGTATAAATGGATAATATTTATGATATTTAGTGTCACTTAGATTAGAAAATGTATATAAAATTGTTTTAAGAATAGTATTACAATAAAAAAATTATTTAAGTACAATATTTTGACACAAAATGAACATAGAATGACCCATTTTCAAAATATTCTTCTTTTGGGAAAAGTGCTTCTATTATAATAATATTTTGCCTGTATATAGCTCAGACCTCTGTACAGAGGCTCAACTAGAATTTTTGAAATATGTAACTTAGAAGTGGGTTTATCCATGTTTTACGACAACACAGAGGGGAGAAATTTTAAGAAAAAAACGCCAATAATTATTTCAAATGGTTGTAACTCTGAAAATAATGTGAAATTTTTTTAAAAAAATAGTTGAGCCTCTGTACAGAGGTCTGAGCTATTTACAGGTAAAATATTATTATAATAGAAGCATTTTTCACAAAAGGAGAACATTTTGAAAAAAGGTTATTCTAAGTTAAGTTTTTGCCGAAATATTGTATTTAAATAGTTTTTCTGTCGAAATGTCCTTAAAACGATTTTATAGATGTATTCTAATCTAAGTGACACTAAATATCATGAAAAATTATCCATTTATGCACTTTTTTAAAATCACGGTTCCGAACGTAGTCAGATACCTTAAACTCAAGTAATCCAAATCATACTGAATGTTGAAAATTTGAAGCGACAAGCAATTTTCCCAATTTACACGATTTGGCTGTCAGATATTATTGCAGTTTTGGATCAACATAAGTTTGTGAATAAATGTTTTCTATTCCGAACATAATAAATATAAAATCATAATACCACTCAAAATTAACTGATATACACCTAGAACAACTTTATTTTGTTAGCATCTTCAAGAACTACTCCTAATATAGATGACTTGGTAAAAAAGCTACAAATTCAAAAGCTACTGTTAATAATAAGTTGTTTAATAATAAATTAGAATTAAGTATTTAAAGAGTTACTCATTTTTATTGTACATCTAAAAAAGCATACAGGAATTAAGTAAAAAAAGTTTAGTAACAATAAAACTTAAGTATTTATTATATTATTTTTAAATTTTCACTATACTTAGACTAGTATAAAGAACTATGCTATTGCAAAAAAATCCCATAAGCCAACAGGTAACATTTTTCACCTTTATAAATCTTTTTGTTCGTTGGAACTGGTACGCATTATGATTTAATATCAGATAGTGGCATTATTACCAAAAAGGTTGACCACCTCTGGTGTAAGCTAAAAGTGGTAATCGATGAAAAGAAAAAGAAAGAAAAAACGCGTCTTTTCTAAATAACGTTTTGTTCCGGATTATCGGATACGTATTTCAGCTGGCCCCGTTTAACTTTTAAAAAGTTGCAAAAGATCTCGGTATATACACGGAAATATACGGTATTGCCAAATATAATTTTTAATCACGATTGAGATAGTTATAGAAAAGATTGCATTTCTTTATGGTTGGCCATATTTATTAAAGAGATTGCATAAACTTATATTTATTTTCGCAATTTTAAATTAAATTTAGAACAGATTTCTTGATTGTAATATAAATTTTATTTGACAGAAGTGTTTTTTTAAGGTATCCGACTACGTTCGGAACCATGATTTTCCAAAAGCGTATAAATGGATAATACTTATGCTATTTAGTGTCACTTAAATTAGAAAACGTATATAGTATTGTTTGATTGAACATTAACGTCGCACTGTTCAGCTACACGAGGGCTTTTGGCGACGGACCATGTAATTTTGAACCATGGTCAACTTAATATTGTTTGAAGAATATGATTACAATAAAAAAATTATTTAAGTGCAATATTTTGACAAAAAATGAACATAGAATGACCCATTTTCAAAACATTCTCCTTTTATGAAAAATGCTTCTATTATAATAATATTTTGCCTGTATATAGCTCAGACCTCTGTACAGAGGCTGAACTAGAATTTTGGAAATATATGAATTAGAAGTGGATTTATCCATATTTTACTACAACAGAGGGGAGGAATTTTAATGGTAACTCTGAAAATAATGTGAATTTCTCAAAAATCCTAGTTCAGACACTCTGGAGAAGTCTTTACTTTATATAAGCACAAAATATTATTATTAAAGAAGCATTTTTTGTAAAAGGAGAACGTTTTGAAAAAAGGTTTTTCTAAGTTAAATTTTTGCCAGAATATTATATTTAAATAATTGTTTTTGCTATAATGTCCTTAAAACAATTATATACATGTATTCTAATCTAAGTGACACTAAATATCATGAAAATTATCAATTTATGCGGGGTTTTTTTTAAATCACGGTTCCGAACGTAGTCGGATACCTTAAATCAAATATAGTATATGTATAAGTAAAAATATATTACTATTGAAACCCATTGAATTATAGAAAAATTATAAAATCCTTATCATGGAGCTAAAATAAACTGTCAAATCCAACTTCGCTTTCCTTATAAAACTAGAACGCCAAGCGAGGAAGAGTTCAATCAAATAGAACATTAATCTCTTTGTGCAAAAACAAAGAGCAATCCAAACTCATAAAAATATAGCGATATCATTTAAGACTCATCGTCTTCTAAAGAAAGCGTTGCTCTTTTCCACTACCGAGGGAGGGGACAGGGTTATCATCTTAATCAATCGCCTAACTCTAGAAAATCTTTTTCTCCATCCCCATCCCCAAACGGACACCGATCAGAAAAAAAAAAAAAAAAAAAAAACCAAATCCCTCGCCGCAAGAAAATTTAAAACTCAGCGCTTATTACTGCGGGAGGAATGAGGGGGTGGCAAAGAAAAAAGGGAATGAATTGCTTTTTCCCCCATTTTTAAAGCCTCGGTGATTAGGATCCAGCCACCCACGAGATAGGACAGACTCTGGGGGGGATGGAGAAAAGGGTCGTCCTGGATCTTTTGGCGCCAGAAGCGCAAGAGTGAAAGAGAAGAGAAAGAGGAAGAATGAGAAGAGAGTCGTGCTCGTGAAGGTCCCCTTGTTTTTATAATCCCCCCTGCTCTAGTGAACAGATTGTTATTTCTCGGAAACTAATTCAATTACCATTTTGCACCGCCGCCGATCTATGAATGGGGATAGCCAATCCCCCCAGGTGATATTATGGGACCCTGGGATCAACCGGGAGAGGGGTCGGTGAGGGGGAGGGGTGGAGAGAAAGTAACCCGCGTGTAGTTTAATTCTCCAGCGTTCGCAAATTGCCGCAGCCTAATTCTATTAGAGAGAGAAACGGTAATACTTTCGTCCTTGCCCCGGAAAAGAAAAGGTTTTTGCTTGAGACCCCCGTTGCAATCGAGTCCTCACACAGAACAAACCCCGAACTTAAACTGCGTCTGATTACCGTCCGTGCGCGGAAGGATAAATAATAATAATGGCAAAAAGAGCGAAAGAACTCGAAAAAGGGAAGGAGACACAGAAGAGGGGAAAAAGAAAGAGAGAGAGAGGGAGAGAGAGGATAGGGTTAAATCACGAGCCCAGGAAATCCTTCGTAATTGGAAGGCCAAATATGATGGAAAGCTTTTGTTGCTTACTTTACCAATAGCGAAGCAATCAAAACATGGAACCTACCGCAAAGGTTTTGATCTCTTCAGAAAGGAGAGGGTGGGAGGGGAGGGGTGCAAGGGGGTGGAAAGCCACCTCTTCTCCTCCCTCCCCCCTCTTCCCGCCTCCAAACTAATTCATTTTGAAGCGCTCTGCAAGGATATTTCCTAATTTTCGCGGACATGTGGAGAACCGCAATACTTTAAGCTTCAAAAGAGCCGAGGCAGGGCAAACAGGCGCTCTTGCCTAGATTGATTATGATTTGAGGTAAGGGATGGTTGGAGGGTTGTTCCTGCACGCAGCCGATTGAATTCTGGGGTGCTCATCAACTACTTCGAACATCCCTCGGAGCTTTTGGTACACAAGTAAACATTTAGGTTGTCGTCGAGTGGTATTACTAAACTCGACACACACACACATGACAGGTTTGCACTTTGTGCTTTATATATTCTTGGTTTAATCGAATTTGGACCTCTTGACGCTGCTGTTCATTATTTTTGTGTTCTTTCCCCTCTTTCTTCCCTATATATGTCACAAAAGGAGATGGTTGGTACCATCGAACTAGTTTAACCCCACTTATTCAGTCCTAAGTCTGGAATAGCTATTTGACTCGCTAGGTTCCATTTTTAATTTTTGTTTCATTGTATTTCTTTCTTCCTTTTAAATATTTTTTTGTTTTGTTGAATTTTTATATTTTGATTTTATTAGTTATTTTTTCATGTTTTAAGACAAACTTCATGTTTTTCATTTACACATATTTTTTATATAAAGACAGATCCATACATAATATCTATACTTAAACCTGCTTAGGAATTTGAATGAGAAATGCTCTGTATCGTATTACTTCTTGTCTGTTCGTATCCTATTTTTTTGCTTATCAAAAACAGAAATAAAAATATTATATCTTATATTTCAAATAAATATATATTAACTTATTAACATTCCTCATCATGAAGACATCTCGAATTTATGTTAAACGCACAATATTTATGTAATAAAATAATTCAAAATTTCAAGGAGTGGTGAAAACAACAACACGCGTTTCTACTTTTACTTGAAGTAATATTAGTATACATCCTCCAATGTAACAAACTAACATTCCTTTTCCTAGATGCGATATTTCCTAAAGCTACAAGAGTGTATAGGGGCGGATACGCATTAAATTTATCAAGGTTCAAAATTCTGTTGTTGCTGGGATCTTGAAGTTTGGAGAATAGGCTGCCAGCTTTGTTGCCCTCATCACTTGTCGTTGTTCAAAATTACGAAGTCCGGCATTAATAACCCTCGCTTTGCTTAATAAACAAACAGTCAATCAGTCAAACCGAGATGCAATGCACATTATTATAATCTTCCATTCATTTTGAATTCCTTGATACATTTTTTAATCCTGAGGAATTTCAATTTCCTTTTAGAATATAAATTATAAGAATAATATATAAAATTTTTAGAAAATGCAGAAATGTAAAATAATATAAATTTAAGAAGGGAGATAGAAATTTCACAGAGAATTAACATTACACATTCATAATTTCAAATTTGCATACGGGAGTCTTAAATTCAACCCTTTCGTGAGCCTTGGGAAGATTACTTCCCATCTACATGATCTTACTAAATACACCTGAGGGAAGCGCATAACCTATTACAATATGTTGACCTTGCTATTATAACGATGGGAAGACTAATTCCCATACTAATCTTTTATTTTCTTATTGACCTTGCCATCATACATAGTTTCAAACTGTGGCAAGTGAACAAAAGAAATAGAAGTTAAAACCAGCTAAAATTCCGTTTTGCATTAGCTCGTCAGCTGATAGATGGATATTCTTCAAGAAAAAGGAAAGGACGTCCTGTTAGCTTCCGAATGAAGAAGTGTGTAGTTCCGATTGATGTAAGCCTAGCCAGTGTGGGAAATCATATGCTTAAGATGGTTTCCAACTATAGTCGATGTAGGAAATGTAGCAGAAAGGGACAAGAAAAGAGGAATGTGCGGAATGTGATGTCCCATTCTGTAATGTGCAACATGCTTCTCATCTTTCCATGACAAATAATTGCCGTTGCATTTAAGGTATCCGACTACGTTCGGAACCGTGCTTTTAAAAAAGCGCATAAATGGATAATTTTCATGATATTTAGTGTCACATAGATTAGAATACATCTATAAAATTGTTTCAATGACATTTTGACAAAAAAAAAATGATTTAAATGCAATATTTTTGCAAAAAATTAACTTAGAATAACCTTTTTTTCAAAATGTTCTCGTTTTGTGAAAAATGCTTCTATTACAATAATATTTTGTCTGCATATAGCTCAGACCTCTGTACAGAGGTTCAATTATGATCTTTGAAAAATTCACATTATTCTCAGAGTTACAACCAATTAAAATAATTATCGGCGTTTTTTTCTTAAAATTTCTCCCCTCTGTTGTCGTAAAACATGGATAAATCCACTTCTAAATTTTATATTTCAAAAATTCTAGTTGAACCTCTGTACAGAGGTCTGAGCTATATACAGGCGAAATATTATTATAATAGACGCATTTTTCACAAAAGGAGAATATTTTGAAAATGGATCATTCTATGTTCAATTTTGGTCAAAATATTGTAGTTAAATAATTTTTTATTGTAATACTATTCTCAAAACAATTTTATATACATTTTCTAATCTTAATGACACCAAATATCATAAATATTATCCATTTATACGCTTTTGCAAAATCACGGTTCCGAACGAAGTCGGATACCTTAATTTTCTTTATGACGGTGCATGATTAATTGGAAAGTATCCCCCCCCCCTTGAAATTTAAATGTAAACATAAAATAATTCAGCAAAATAAAATACATTTTCAGTAAATTCTGTTTAATTGTTAATAAAACATAAAAAGCTGCGATAAATTCAAAAGAGAAATAAACGGCCCACGAAAAAAAAGAAGAGAAAAATTTTTGTGTGGTATTTTGGATTTTGTAAAATGACAATTTCTTTAAAATTCCATTTGAAAAATAAAAAATTTTCTGATAATTCCATATCACTTTATATCAACTCTTGAATTCATTTTTAAATTAATTATTATTTTTATTTTAAAATTATTTATTTGACTAATTTTTTTAAAAAACAAAAGATTTTATTGAAAAAGATTTTTTTGTTGTATTTTACTATATTTGTAATACCTTCTACCAAAAATGGGTGCCTACTAATTTTCATTGAATCACAATAATTTGAAATAAATCCTGAACATATATTAACATTTAGTTGGTTGCATTTTTCTCTTCATTGTGCGTAATTTTGTTTAGATTAATTAGGCGTTTGCGCAGTGTTAAATGAAAAAATTTCACGAAGATTAACTTAACAAGTAATATAAAAAAAAATTTAAGTCAATTCCTACTTAGATCAACAAAGAAAATTTTTATTTTAGCTACTTTTTATTAAATAGTTACAATTAATATAAATATGTATATATACATATGACAGAATCACAGCATTAAGGGGTAATTAATTTTTATTAATTATCATTAAAGTAAAGATTGTATTGTGTCATCCAAAACAATCGTGTACATAACATTTCAGTTCAACTGAATGCCCTAAAACGTGAGAAAAAACTTCTTCAAGTTTTGACACAAGTCGCCAAAAGGGTCGCTAAGTCGCCAAAAATGATGCCAACGTGGCTGTATATGTAATTCTTTAAATAATTAGTTTTAATCAATTAATTTTTATTAATTATAATTAAATTATTGTGTTGTCATCCAAAATAATCGTGTATATAAAATTTCAGCTCAATTGAGCGCTTTAAAATGTATTTTATTAACGATAGAAAATTCCACCAAGATAAATAAATACAGATAGAGAGCGTGAGTTAATAGTAGGAATTGAAAAATAAGAATTATCTTTAAGAAGAATCATAAAAATTTAAAAAACAGACTTCGTTGTATAATAGAAAAATAAATTAGTTGCGCTATTACATCAAAGGATAATCGGCTGAAAGGAAAAACTTAATAGACTTATAAATCAGAGCTCTTATATACATGTTTCTAAAAGTAGTCCATATTAATAATTTTAGAAACCCGATATTTCAAGGGGAGGGAGGACCTAAGTCAAGGGGCAGCATTTTTTACTTTTTTAAACTATTAAAAAATATTTTATAACAATTCAACAAATGTGAAATTTCCTTAAGTTTTTTTTTATATAAATTAAAACTTATCTTTAAATAATGGCAAATGTTTTCCCCCTTTTTATAAGTCTATGTAATTTCTTTTTGCTTTATACTGAAAAGTCAATGAGTGAATGCTGACAGTGTTAATTACAAGATCCAATATGCTAATAGGAGTACTTTGTTAATTTTCATTAGTTATACATTAAATTTTAAATATTCTTTGTTAAAAAGGGCAATTTGAAAGCGTTTTAATGTCATTCAAAATGTCCTGAAAGGAGATGAAGGTTCGGAAGAACTAAGTGCTCCCATCCCACCAAAACTACAACTACAATATGCTAATATCATTGCTATACAGCAGTGATTCCCAAAGTGGTCTATATAGACCCCCAGGGGTCTATGACGACTAGTAAGGGGTCCACGTCATCGAAAAAAAATCTGGGGGCCCATCAGATGTAAATGGGGGTCTCAGATGGTGGCTCTCATTAAACCAAATCATGATTTTAAGTTTAAAAAAAACTTTAGTCAAGTGGAGACCAGATTTTATCTATTTAATAAATTTATTTACTAATTTTAATAAGGTTAATTTGCAGTTACAAGGTGACAGCATAAATTTTGTTAAAACAAGACCATGTCCGCAATTTTGGCTTTAAAAAGATATACCTGTTATTTATCACGAATTATGGAATGTCGTGAGAAAGTTTTTAATTATTTTTCCTAGTGA
>BMAV01021642.1:162034-199853 GCA_019973955.1 Trichonephila inaurata madagascariensis
ATATATATATATATATATATATATATATATATATAAAGTGTTAAACATTAATTTACAATTAATTAAAATAATAAATAAATATAAATCTGCGGTACCATATTATTAATTTTAAAAAAAAAACCTCTTTAGACAGAATTTTTAGAATCCTTTTAAACATGAACGTTCGTATTAAATGTTTAAAACGCCTTACCTGTATGTATATATGTATGTTTTTTCATGTCCGACTTCTGGTGAAACCTCTTTCCACAATATTGGCAAGGGTATGGCCTAGTATCGGAATGGATCAACAGGTGCGTGGACAGTGTGGAAGACCTCTTAAAGGACTTGCCGCACTGCTTGCATTCGAATGTTCTCTCGGCGGTGTGGATAGCCCGGTGTTGACTCAGGCTGACTTCATGTCCAAAAGTCTTGTTGCACAATTCACAAGCGAAAGGCCTTTTTCCACTGTGGGATCTCCTGGCATGGACTTCTAGTCCGTGAGGCGTGCTGAACATCTTGTCGCACTTGACGCAGGAGTATACGTCTCCGGTGGGTGAGGACTTGAGGACACCATCTGGACTGGACAATGCCTTGTCCGCATGTGGACCAGAATGAGCCCCAAAGCTGTAGAGAGAAAGTCCGAAGCAGGACAGTCCAGCCGTAAATGCAGGGCGAAACAGGGAAGGGCTGTCCGTTGCGCCACTGCCCAACAGCCTAGGGCTTCCGTCGCTGGTTTTAGGCGGACTTTGGGTTTGGTTTCTGAAGAAGTTTGCCGTGCTATGGCAACTGGTGACCGGTACAGGCTTAACACGCAAGTCCGTCGGCCAGGTTGCCAGTCCTAATGGTTTGAATTCGCCAATAGCCAGTGGCGTTAACGAAGATCGGATATCCTTTTCAGTACCACAGGCATCCCATGGCGATGGAGCATCTCCCGATATTCTTGCTGAAAAAATAAAAATCGAAGTTTAAAATCAAATGGGTAAATGTAAAATGGCGTATTAGTTTATTGATATCTTTAAGCTTCGATTAAGAGTTTGGTTATACAGGGTGATTCATAAAGAGTATACACTTCCCAGATGCTGTGAAAGAGTAATAGTCAAAGATAGGCTTCTCCTCATTGAACCATAAGTTAGATGTACTTTGACAGAAGTTGTAATGGATGTGGTCTGTCCCATACATTAGTATACGAGAGTTAGAAGGAAGATTAGAGATGATCAAAACAAAGTCACTCTAGCCATAGTCACTCTCGACTAGCTTTCTATTACTTTAAGTAATCACTAACTCCTATCACTTAGCTCCTAACACCTCTCTCTCTCTCTTGAACCTGAAAGTTAATGCTTAAATATAAGCCTTGATTTGCATAAATCACGTCTTCTTTTTAGGGAGAAAGTTTTCAATAGAATAATATTTAAAGAAACAGTTTTATCCCAAGAGGATTAGAAGGAGGTACGCGAATAGACCGTTACAAAGTGACGTAAGCAATGGTGGGAAAATTCGTTTAAAAAGCGGTGCCTACAGTGTAGGAGGCTTTTTGTGTTTCTGAATTTAGCAGAATGGAATCCACAATTTCTGTACAACAGCATTCTTGATCCCGATTCAGAAAAGAGCTTCCAACTAGAAAATCTATCTGACAATGGTATGAAAAATTTAAAACTACAGAGGGTGTTTGGACAAATGTCCTGGATGAAGCTGAAATAGCGTATCATAGCCTTTATCGATGGAGTTGATGACTTAACACAAGTTTGGGCAGAAAAGGATAACCGGCTCGATGTATGTCGTGTGATTAAAGGTTCAGGTTTAGAATATCCGTGAGTGTCTCTAACAAAACTTAAAATAGTCCCATATAATTTTTTTTGTTACAGGTTACATTCAATATCTTACATTGTTCTTGATTTATAGTGCATCGAAGCTGTATACTCCTTTAAGAATCACCCTATATTATTAAGTAATGTGAAGAGTAAGGGTATTGCTGGTTTTTTTAAAAATGATATTGTCCATAAGATTGTTAAATAATGAAGTTTTGTTTATTTGAATCTAAGAACATTAATTAATAAGGAAACATAAAAAATAATTAAAGAAAGCGTTTTTCCCCCAAAAATATTTGCTCAACACAAACAGAAAGAACAATGGTTGAATTGAATGAATATAAATATTCAGCTTGACAAAAGAAAATAAACTTGTTAAATGCAGCTCAAAAGATAAAATTATTTAATTGATGATTGATTTTTGAAACTATTATACATTTTCCCTCGAAAAGCTTTAACAAGGGTGGGATTTAATGGGTTAACTTAAAGTCGTGAACAGAAGAGAATAATTATTAAACAAATAGTTATTATAAAATATTATGTTACGTATGTTGCGAAATCGGATTATTCACGTTTATTGTAGACAATTAAGAAATAAACTTCCATTGATTATTATGGGAATACAATACTGAGGTTATAATTCATTGTATGTATTTGGTTCATGTGGTTGAATACCAGTTTTAGAGGTTGAACTAACCTCACTCTAAACCAACATGGACCTTTAGAATTTTGAACCATACTCAAGCGAAGATATTGCCATTGGAGTTGTATTTCCCTATCCTATCTTCTGTCCCTATTTTGTGAGGATTTTGAGACCCTATTTATGTAATATACAACATTCCTTACTAAAACACACGCCACGTTTTTGATGGAATTAGTAGTCGAACTCGCGACTTGATTTATAGATATATATCATGTCACACAGCTCATGACTGACTTTCACCATGGCCTTCGCATCATCTGAAGGAATCGTTATATATAAATAACTGTCCAAACTTCTTTTTTATTTATATATATATATAATAAATATATTAAAATTTATTTCCAGCGATTTAAATTTATGTTTGTCTCAACATGTTGTTGTGGCTAATGCCACCTGTCTGACGTAGTTAGATCGAGGCCCACGAAATTCATCGTGGCAAGGGGATAGAAGTACGCCTGCCGTTGGCCTTGAGCACCATACAGGTGACAGTACGAATGAGCCCGGCGAAATTCCCCGAAGAGCCGATAGATGGCGACACCACCTATCTCCACCTCCACAATTTTGGCATGGAACTGAAGGGGAAGGAAATATTCTCCAGTCGCCTGCACACGGGATTCAGCCCACAAGACTTTCGGACTCACTGATTTAGCGAGCATGTACTCCGTGTGTACTCGGAAGGTATTTGGTGGTAGGGAATCGAGCCCAGGCCTTCCGGTCTGGAGTCCGATGCTCTAACCACTAGGCTACCCACGGACCTCTCCTTAACATAAGCGAATGGATTAAGTTCAGATAAAATTTTGAGCGTCTGTTAATAGTAAGATGCAATCTTGCTATTAATAGATTGATTACGACATTAGAAAAAGTCAGCAACACGCTATTCATTATTAAATGTTCAATTTATATGCTTTAAATGCTTAAATATTTTAAACTGTTTCGACGATATTTTAAATCACTTCGCAATTTTATTTTCTAGTTATTTTGAAATATTTTATTTGAAAACTTAAAAAAGAAAAAAAACCCTTTCCCATATTTCATAAAAGATTAACATCTATTTTTCTCTTTTTTAAAAAAAAAGAAAGAAAAAGAGATAAGTAAATAGTTTTTCATCAAAAATTCCATAGAGAAGAAGAAATTAAAAAGAAAAAAAAAATACATTATACTTCCCCTTTAAGTACTTAATAATTTACTTAAAATATAAAGTCACACCGATTGTTAAAAAAAAAATTCGAGTTACTTCTTTATTATTATTGTTTTTTTACAAAAGGGAGACTTTTATTCCGAATATGTTTGAGAAACAAGGATGGTAATACGTTTTGGCGACAGTTTTTCCAATATGCACATTTCTTCCGACTTTGTTTATCACATTTTTCAATTGTATTCACTCGAAACCGAAAACATAACACTCACATTCCAGTTTACATCTCTTTCCTCCTTTTTTCCCCCCATAAATTTGGCGAAAAACCTCTTCTTTTGCGACTTTACCTTTCAAAACACCTTATTTTCGATTTCAAAATAATTCCGCACAGGAGGATCATATCACCTTTCTGCTTTTTCCCCCTTTCCATCTGTCTGTGTGTAAACCTCATATCTTCATTGTTATTCCTGCTCCCAGAGGGGAAGTGCCAGTGGCTTCAAGTGTACAATTCACACTTTGTAATGCTCTGTCGCCCTTTTGTCACGGCTTTCAAAGGGACTCCCAGACACCCATAGTCGTCCTCGGGAGGTATTGTAACAGGAGGGTTGCTCGCACACCGTAATCTGTTTGGCGATGTGTCTTTGCCGCCAAAGTTACTCTAAGTTGGATGCATAGTGATTATAAGATGGAGAAATAATACAGCCCTTGTGTAACACAGTAACTTGTATAACACGGTACAAAATTTATGATTATTATAAGATGGATTCGATATTACTCTGTGCAAAACTTGAATTTAATATTACATGGTTTTGATATAACACGATTTTAAACAAGTTAAATATTTAAAAAAATTTAAAGTCAATTTCTACTTAGAACAACAAAGAAAAATTTTACTTTAGTTACTTTTTATTAAATAGTTACAATTAATATACAGTCAAATCTCCATATTGCGATTTTTTCTATATAGGGAACCTTTTCCTGGAACCAAGAACATTTCGCGATTTTCTTCGTAAAATAACCTCAATAGCGAAGTACATTTTCTATACAACGAACTTTTTCTCTTGGGATTCATTTTTTATCTCCCTAGTTTTGAAGTATTTCGGGACATTTTCTCTCTCTTTTAACACAATTTATAATGGTCATAAATCTTGTACTGGCTTTATTAGGTGCGTAACTCGTCGAGAGCAATATAATTCCGGGAGTTTCATCCAAGAAGTACAAACTTTAACCCCCATTGTCCAGTTCAATGGGAACATCTTCGATATCCCCTTTCAACTTTAGTGGAGTTGTCTCGTGCTCCCGTGTCTTTGAACTAGTCTCCGTTCATTTATAGTGTTGATACATCGTACTGATAACTTCATTTCTTGTAACTCGAGAATGACAAAACGTCAGAGTTTGAGCATGAAAGAAAAACATTAATTCTTCAGGACGTGAATAGAGGCGTCAAGAAACTTTCCTTACAGTTTTTCTTTCTTTTTCTTGATAGGTGAGATATATAAAATAAATGTATATTAATGTACAAAAATGTGTGAATAATTACTTTTTTTAAAATTGTATAGTGATTATGAATTTAAAATTGGTTTTATTTGGTTTATAAATAAAATTGAAAGATGAAACTTTATGTAACGAACTTTTTTTCGGGATTTAGCGACTTCGTTATACAGAGGTCCGACTGTAAATATATATGTTTGCATATGACAGAATTACAATATTAAGTGACAAAATAGAAAACGATTTTCCATTTTCCTTTCTATATAGGGTGTTGGACTATTTTTTTTTGTTATTATTTATTCATTAATTAAATTCAGAGGCGCACAAAGAATTTTTCAAGGAGGAGGGAAAGCAGGGTAGGAAGTTCGCCATTCTCGTATCATGCTCCAATAAGCCAGCCAACGTATTCTTTTGATTGTATCGATTTACGGGAACAAAAAACAGTAAAAAATTAATTATTGAAAAAATAATTAGCATTAATTAATAAAATTAATTATTAATAACAAATACTTTATAAAAATTTTACGTACTATATACAAATAATTATGAGCAATCGAAAAAAGTCAAGGGCTTTGCGTGGGGGTCCGGATCCGAGCTTTTAATACTTCCTAAAAAATCTACTTTGCTACTGATAGTCGTGTTCGTCAAAGTGTAAATTTATATCAAAGAAAAATGAGATAGCTTAAAATTATTTTTAAAAAATGTTTTAGAAGCAGTAATTTTTATTCTAAAAAGTTAGTATAAAGCTCGGCGATTTAAATCTAATGACGTTTTAAGATTTATTCCGATTGTATAAATTGTTTCAATCGCACTATACTATAGTTTAATTAAGGTTATATTGAAAAGGTGGGTGTGCATATAACATAATGTGTTACCCCTCAAAAATATATTGAATAAGTAAAAAAAATATCCTTTTATACGCAAAAAGTAAAAGTTCAGTTATGAGTGTTTCTAACTTCCATTATAATTTGTCCAGGGATATTTTTCCATAGAACATGCGTATAGTTTTTATATATTAATCCATAAATATACTTTTATTAAAAACAGAGAAAAGATGTTCAAATTAATCAATATTTTGAGTAAACATTATTAGCGTACTGTTAAAATTATTTTCTTTCTTATTTTATAAAGTAAATCAAATATTTTGTGAAATCCTTAAAAAATACATTTCTAAGCAATTTGTTGAAAAACGAAAATATTCTTAACCGCACTAAAGCGTCTGGAATCGGGCCAATGAAAACCACTCGAGAAAAATTTCTATACTTTATTAATAATATGCTTTATTTATAGGCCGTTCTGCTCTTTCATTACTAATAGTTCAAATTACATGTTTTTTTTTTTTTTTTTTCTTTTTCAAAAGAGACATCACAATTATTTTTAGTGGTATAAATAACTTAAGAGGTAGCTTAGAAATATTTATTTCCCTGTCTTAATTCTTCGAAAATTCGACATGTAGCATAAAATTATGTGAATAAAATAAAAATATTTAAGTTTAATAAAATTCAGAAAATAAACTCATATAATTTTACTCCTTTGTTTGGAAATCCTTATATACTCTCTCTTTTGTGGTACTTATTCGTTTTTACGAACTTTCATTATAAATATGCCATACCTGGAATTGAACTCATTCCATTCTAGCAGATATTTAGGTATCCAAAAATCAGCTACTTTAAATAAATGAAATGTAAAAACGTTAAGGGCGAAATTTTGATCTTACTAGCTTGATTTAGTAACTGAATAATTTAGAAATTTTTTATCATCGTATTCCTTCTCTGGATGTTAATTTTTTTTTGTTCCACATTTCTGAGGTTTAACTCAATAAACAAGACTGAAATAAGTTTTGAAAATACACTGCATTAATGAAATTTAAAACATTCATTGCTGGTTGCCCCTTTCCCCCCAAAAAAATGTGTAGTTAGCTCTACTAAAACTCAGAATGAATAAAACGAGCCGTCTAAAATAAATTTAAAAGCACATTTCAGAAATATGATAGTCAAATTCTGCTTCTCGTTGATTAAATATAAATATATCGATGATATATTGTATAATTAAATGTACTTGAATGCTCTTGGATTTGATTATTACGTTATATTTTAAAATTTTCACTAATTTAGTTAGAACATTGACAATATTCTTTCTTAGCGAATCATACACAAAAAAATTTTATATGAAATGTATTAATGAGTAAAATTTCGTGTGTTTTCCTTCGTAAATGGTATATTTAATAATTGATATAATTATTTTAAATACATTATTCTAAAAAAATTTTTACGCTAAAATATTTTTAAAAAAACTTTAAGTGTTTCTTAAAGTTTAAAAACATTTCGATTGCATAAAAATTACTGTTTGCTGCATGAAATTTCTAAAATATTCTCTAAGAACTAGGTTAAAATTGGAGCACTAAAAACACATTAGATGTTTGTATATAAAAACAAAAAGATTAAAATGAGATTCTATAAGTACACGAAAAGTTTTCAATAGAAAATATTAACAATGCTTTTTTCATAAAGCTAGAAATGTAACGATTATTAATTTATGGAGATGATTATCGATTCCTTTCAACAGATATCTTTTCTTAAGGTACATGACTTTCTAATGTTTTCTTCAGGAATCTGACAGCAATCAAAATCAATTGAAATTTTTTTTTAATTTAATAGATTTCGTTAAATTGCTGTCTTTTGAATAGTTTGTTTTCTTAGAACAACTCAAAGGAAACAGGAAAAAGGTAACATTTTTTTTAGTTAAAGTAATTGAACAGCATTTTTTTTTAATTCTATCATAACGAAAATTCTTGGAATAAATGAGTTTTGGCTCTATTTATACAGTTGACTGCATTAAAGGACAGAATTAGGTATTTTTAAACACAGTAATACACAGTTTATGGTTTACAACCGAGGTAAGCATTAAGTCGATCGCGATCGACCGGTGGACCGCCATGGCATTTTAGGGTTACCGCCTGAAGATAAGCAATTAGTAATTTATACGAAAATATTTAAGATTAGTTTACAGTATACTGACTAATTCTTTTACTGACTATAATTACGAGAACTAACTTTAGATGAAAATGTTTTATTTTTTAATGTACCGTAAAATGCGGCGTATAACGCGCACTTTGAACACAAAAATTAAGATTGAAACTTAAGAGTGCGCGTTATACGCCGGGTATAAAAACGATGGCTTTAAAAATAACAAAAGAGATGAGCGTAAAAATAATTTACTACTACATGTTTTGAAACACTGTTTATTTAAAATAAACGACTTGACTTTTGAACTAAAAGAGTTTATGGTGTTAATTATTGCACGATGATTAAAATATATTAAAAATGAAATAAATTTACATCCATTTCAGAAGGTGAAAATATTGAACATCCTTATTCCGCTCACTCCTTTATTATATTTTTATTTCCTTAGCTGGTTCTACGGTTCTAAGGCTACTCATTAAATCCATCATCTGATTTTTTTCATTGACAAATACACCAGGATAAAAGACTACTAATCTGAACTTAAAAATATGACATAAATTATTTCTCTGACAAATAGAACTAAATACAAAACTCCCAACGAAGTTCTCGTTGAAAGAGTAATATCATATCCAAACTCATATGCCTTCATTCATCCATCAACACCAGTTACTACAAGTTGCAGTTCTAGAAGTATACTATTTTCTTAAAAGTCTGGGATAATACCTCGAATAAATGACTAAAACATAAAAGCAATGCATACAAATATTTCAGATTTCTTCGTAAAAAAAGAGGGTGCGCGCTATACGGCGAATATACCTAAACATTGAAAAAATCAGCTTGAAAGTATAGGTGCGCGTTGTACGTCGGATTTTACGGTATTTTGAATTGTTTGATAAGTAATGCATCATTTGATATTGATATATTTGAGGCTACTATTATTATGTTCGTAGCTTGCTTTTTGCTCTAAACGTGGTTTTAAAAGTGTGGTTTTTTTATTATAGTTATGTAGATGAATACATATTCTGTACTTATTATTAAGTTAGAATAAATATTGTAGACCTTTTTCTTACCTCATTACGGCTACACCATTGAGTGGACCAAAATATCTTAAAAAAGTTTAAAGTAGCCCGCGCGCGCGCGCGTACCCAGGAAAAGTCTGCCCACCCCTGTGTGTGTGTGTGTGGCTTACGCTATCCCTACTTACGCGAACCCGAATTTACGCGATTTTCAAATTTAGTCAATTCGACTCTTTTTTTTTTTTTTTTTTCTTTCAAATCACTGAAACTTAGACGGAATCAATTCCAGAGCCTAATGAAATTGGCAATGTGATTGAAAAAATTGTTGACCTTGCCAGACGAATAAATTTAGAAGTGGAGAGTGATGACGTTCAAGAACTGCTGGATTCAACAACGAGGAGTTGACAATGGATAAGCTCGTAGAAATGCATGAGCAAGAGCAAGGCATTGAAGATCCTTGAGTCTTTAAGCCACGGAAGATCGAATGAAGGTTAGGAATTTGACAAAAAGGGTTTCAAATTTTAGAAAATATAGATTCCAACGAAAAGTGTATTTTTTCAATAAAATAAGGAATAAAAAAATATATATATTAGCATTCTTAAGCGAAAGTTTTGAGGGTGAAAAAAAATGTTTAAACAGGCAGACTACTTTGTTAGATTTTATAAGACCTTCTACATCAAAAACTTAGATTTGTGATCTTGTATTTGTGTGTTATCTTATATTTTACTAATCGTTTTTTCCCTAAATTACGATGTTCTTTCATCTTCGACCCCAAATAAAAAGAATTTATATGTATTTATAAGTGAAATTATACCCCGACACGCGATTATCATTCACTCCCACATATCGCATAAGTTCGAGGTATTAGTGTATACAAATGTTTTTACAAATATATTAAGGATAGAATAACATTAATGTGTAGATTTCGTTAAAAGGAGGAATTCTCGTGCCAATTTAAAATTATATAAATATGTTCACATATTTTTAAAATCCAAGTTATGGTTTTTGAAAACAACACACGCACAAATAAAGGTTATGTTAATTTATATCTAAAGTTTTATGCAATTTAAAAAGGGGAATCAGGTTTATCAGAAAATGTATATTAAATGAACACTGACCTTTATCAAGCACAGGTGTTGCGAAATATTCAACGTTTGATTTTATTTTCTACTTTTTTTAGCAAAAAATTAAAGATAGTTGTAAAAAGCTGAGAAAACTGTTACATAAATTTTGTCATTTGACCCAAATTGTTTTTCAACTTATTTAATACCTTAAAATGTAATTTTCTTCAAACTTGTCGCATCAAATAGAAATATTTTATTAACCACAAATCTGATGAAATTGGTATTTATAAAAATTATTTTATGTCATTTTGACAGATAACTTTCGATATTATTAAGATTGAAGTTGTTTTGAACCTTTTGATTTTTAAAGGTCTATAAATATATAATAGAATCAGTGGCGCACACAAACCATTTTCACGGGGGAGGGAGGGGGGGGGAAGGATCGAAAGTCCACCATTCTCGTATCATACTCCAATACGCCCACAAACATATTCTTTTGATTTTTTTTATTGTCGGGAACAAAAAGCAGTAAAAAATAAATTATTAAATAAGTAATTCGCCTTAATTAGTAAAATTACTTATTAATAACAAATACTTAATTAAATTTTACGTACTACAGGATTACAATCAATCGAAAAAACAACAAGGGCTATGATGGGGGTTTGGACTCCGACTGTCCCCCCCCCCGGGGGTGCCACTGAATAGAATTATAGTATATCAAAATTGATGGAGATGTACTATACGCGAAAAATCAACTTTGAAACTCTCATAAGCTATATTAATTTCAAATTCTCATTTACTTTTATAAAAACTTCTCTTTTTAAATGCAACTGTAATTTTTTAACCTTACTATATATTTATATATATTAATAAAAAAAGATACGTTTAAGCTTTTATTTGTATATAGCTTATACTTAAAGCTAGAAATCAACTGTTTAAAAGCAGGAGCAAACTTTAAAGGGAAAGAAATATGTAATTGACATTTTGATACTTACATACAGGGGCATAGCTACCACCGTATCAATGATACGGGGCCCCCAAGCTTCAAGGGCCCCAACATGTATAACTACAGTACACACACCCACGCGCGCACGCGTGCGCCCCCACAACTAATAAACATTAAAAAAACCCCCCCCCCCCCCACATGGAGTTTTGATACGGGGCCCACTCAGAACTAGCTACGCCAGCGCTTGCGTACGATAAAAAGTTGATCATGGCTAAATTTTAATCTTTCTATGTTAACATTCATAAAGGTGACATATTTAAATTAATAAAATGTAATACACAAAATAGATATTAAATTACAAAAAATATTATTTTGAAGGATTGATTTTTACAAATCTTTTGCATGACTTATTTATAATAAATAGTTCATATCCAAAATCCACATTGAAAAGAAAATAAACTCAAAATGGCTTTCAAGGAAAATAAATTATAATGTCCCCCCTTTTTTTTTGTGTACTTAAAGCCATTTCATCAATCACAAATATTATGATGTAAGTTTAAGTTGCCCATACTAGATTCGAGTGACTCAGGTAGGGAGTTAAAACAACTCTAATTTTTAAAAGAGTGAAAAAAATTAGATTCTTAAATTAATTTCATATTAAGACTATAACTTATCATTATGTCATTAAAAGATTACTTAATAGAGGTAGATTTGGAATTAATAAGTTTTTAATTTACTGAGACCTCATTCGTTTCATATTTCTTCACTTATTATGTAAAAGATAAACTTTTATCCTAGAATATATAAAATTCTGAATAAATCTAAGAGGTTTCATTAAGGTACCCATTGTTTGCATTCATTTCTTAGAAGTTTTACATCGATTTAATGGCACACATTATAGAAATTTTGTCTCATTTGTATCGATTTCTCTTGGATTTTTCCGGATTTGTTTGCAAAGAAAGACCATGGAAAGCGTAATGATATTTGAAGTAGCTCTGTTTGGGCAATCGTGAATCATTCCCTTCTGTAGTACTTGGTCTTTATTAAAAAGAAGATTTGATTCGCGATGCTAAGTCGTTCTGCTTATAAAATATCCTTCTATATCTGAGAATCGTCCAATTAAAAAAGCAATACTTCTACTTTCAAGCAATTTATAATTGTCGTTGTATTTAAGTTATAGCTTTAATAATAACTAATTTCTTTCATTTACAACTTTTAAATCAAAATATGGTTTCTCATGCTACAAAAACAAGGTCTGTATCTTTCACTACAAGTTTTATTTTGAATCGTGCAGCCTGAAGTTTAATTTGTGTATTAGTAATATATATTTAAACAAAGCTAAATTGAAAACCATATGTATGCAATAAAAGTGAAATTCACAATCGAAAATTTTAGACAAATCTGAAGAACATAACTTCATGAAATGAATTACGTGTAATTTATAATTTGAGGTACTTGATGTCAACTAATTACACAATAAAGGAAAAAGGAAACCTCAGAAAGACAAATGAAACAGAAAAGAAAATTTTCAAATATACAGGATCTAATTTTTGATCTCTCAAACGTTGCATATTGATAGCAAAACATAATCTTAAAATTTGATAATTTACCTTACGGATATTCTTTAACAATTGTATTTAAAGTTCCTTAATTTATATATGGCTGTATTATTAACTCTAAAATATAACGAACTATAGATTAATGTGAAGGGCATTGGTACGTTGATAACTTTCCCCTCTTTTATGTCACCTTTTTAGTACTTTTACATAACTTTTTGCGTTTAATTTAAAGTTGTCTTATTATTTGATAAAAGTTCTATATAGTTTTCCATTAATCTTTGTCAGAATCATTTAGGAGGTTAATTAATTCTTTTTACAATTTACAATCCTGTGGTAACATTTCTACAGTTAATTTGAAAAGTCACAGCAATACAAATATTTTTTAAAAAATTTGTTATTTTTGTATTTTTTAAAAATTTGAATATTGATAGATAAACATATCGTGCATGTCCACTCATTACAAATTTAATAAAAAGACAATGTAATAGATTTATGTTTAATTTGTGCTGAAATTAATTAGAATTAAAAATTGTGTGCAAAGTGTCATTTTTAAACTTAAGTTCAATAAGCTTGAGTGACTTGCATCAAACAATTATGTTCATATTTATAAAAGATTAAAAAAATTTTAATGAGGAATTTCATTTTTAATGATAACATTTTGACGGACAGAAATTTTCACGAAAAAATTTAAGATATAATTAATTAATTAATTAATGTTTATGGAGAAAATAAATAAAAAAATTCATAGCGTATGTTCTGGTAACAAAAAAAATCTGATATTAAATGTAAAACGTTTAATTTAAAAAAAGAATTAAACTTTTTTTCATTTAATATTGAATTGAAAAACATTTACTCACATATTTCACATTTGTTTTAATTAAATGGTACTAATGTGTATAGCAAGAATTAAACCCAGAGGAATGATTGGCCATTCAATTTGTTAACCACTCGTTGAAAGTAGCCTATTTTCAGCAGGAAAAAAAAGCTACATAAAAATTTAAAAAGCTTTAAAGGTGATTTTTTAAAGAAAATATTTAAATTTGTATTATTTTATTTATATCTTTATTTTTCATCAATGTGTTATGTTTGAAAATAATTCTATGAAGAACTCTTGGGTGTCTTGATTTTGTAAATACTTCTCAGTGTACCTAAAATTCTATATTGTGAAGTTCTTTACCATAGCTGAAGAAGCGACCAAATAAAAATATTAGTACATGTATTTTTTTTAAAGTTTAACGAAAGTTCTGCTATATAATTCGCAAGTTAGAAAAAGGTTAAAAAGCAACGAAAAGAAGACTAATAAGGTAAGACATTCAGCAATATCATTATATGTAATGTTAGTCATTTAAGTTTTATTTTCAGTAATATAAAAGGCTTTTGTGTGTTGCATAACTTTCCAACATTATTAAAAAAATCCCTTGCAACAGTTTTTTAATTGTTTATCTATACTAACTACTTTAACAAAATTCTTGTCTTTGGCAAGTCAGTTTATTTTTTCTTTGAAAAAAAACAACCCATGGCATTTTTTTAGCTTAATAAAATTCCAAATAATGGCAAAAAAAAACTTCAAATAAGAAGATCATAAACTTTTTCTCTTTTTATTAACATTAAACTTTTAGAAAATTTTATTTATTTTTAAAAGAAAGTTTTCTCTTAAGTGTCATATCCATGCATCAGTTTGATATTTATAAAAATAATTAAATTTTTCTGTTACGTTCAGAAAGTTATCAATTAGATTAAAAGCATAATGTATGTAAAAGTTAAATAAAATGTTTCCCAATTACTTAAATTTAAAAGTTTTTTTTTTTTTTTTTTTAACCTTTACTTATGGAAAAAAATTTTTAGTTATCCTGTTCACGTTCTTAAAGAATTCGATACAAAAAACAAAACAAAAGAAATTTTATGTAATGTTTAAAGAATATAATCTAATTTTTCCTTCCTTTTCTCGTTTGAAAAGTACATTAATCGGCGAATAATTTATTTATTTTACTTATTTTGCGCAAACATTGCAACCTGGAAAATTTCATTGGTTTTTTCCAGTGAATTTTAGAAATTATTAATTTTTACAGTATGAATAATTTTGACTAAGAATAAATGTATCATTTGCTCCAAATAATTCGATCATATATATATATATTTACAATTAGAAATAGAAAATGTGTGTGTGTCATCAAGCTCTAAATTTAAATCAATACTTCACCAAGGTCCTTATCTCAAAATAGACAATAATTCAGCATTGGAAAATAATTTTAATTTTGAAAGCCATCCAAGTCTTATACTTATCGTTGCAAATAAATAAATAAATATATGCAAAGATCATGCAAATATTTTTAAAGAAGGTAATCGGGAAAAGCAAAAGATCAACAAGTGCACTTATACATTAAGTACACCAATAGATATCTGTAAAAGTGTTTTCACTGCTGTTAGAGTATACTTACGGAAAAACAAATAAAAACTGAAAACTGAGTTGCATATCGTGTGAATTAAGATCCCAATTTTTCTATAATCTAACTCTTCTTGAAGAACAATAGAATAAAAAATATGAGAGAAAAGAATATGAACTTAAATTAAAAATTTTACAAGATTTGCTAAATTCAAATATTGTAATCCAGAATAGTAATCGAAAAACAATTCATTCTCCATATCGCATGTGTTTACCCTTTTTAAATGTACAATCGGATAAATTTTTCCATAATTATATATTTAAAAGAATTAAAAAAAAATCATCTCATTTTTGTTCTAAAAAGAAAAAATTAACCTTGTTTACAATTATTGTTCGAAAAGGAAATTATTATTGTAATTGTGCGCATGTGTGTGTTTTCTGTTAAATGTGAATTTCAGTTAATAAATAATTCAGTCACAGACAATTGTTAATTGGAATCTTTGCATCTTTTTTGCAAAAAATGTTTTCACTATTAACAGGAAAAAAATATTATTATTTTAAGGTGACAATTGTTTAATACAATTTTGAAACAAGGTAAGAAAATGCCGTTTTCCTAAACATTCCATTTTCTTAATTATTTCCACTTTCGTTCTTCAAATCAAACAGGCTTCTCCTTTTAAAAAGTTTTTCGTTATATGCTTGAAAACTTGAAATTATAGAGTTTCTCCCAATTCCTGCCAAATATACAGATATCTCGCCAAACGGTGGCAACCCCGATCGGGCCAAACCGCAGTGTATCAGTCAGTCAAGTGGAGGAAATAAAGCTGTTAGGGGCGGTGGGCGGAGGGCCTAGCAATCATGGATTCGCGAGCGGAGAAAAGCCCAGCGTAGCGTAAATCATTAGCGGGCCGGGCGTACGGGAGAATCGCCAGATGTCTCGCGAACAACCAAATCCTTTGCGCGCAGTTTATTGGCAGCGGTCTCTAATCCCGGTCTCCAAGACCGAATCGTGCTGCTCTGTCAATACCTGTAGGGTAGGACTCCGACGCACGCCTCTGAGGAACAGTGGCGTGAAGAGGCGTCTTCCGGGAAATCCTTTTAATGCCCCTCAATCATGGGGTAGGGAATACAGTGCGATTAGGGTGGGCGAAATGAAATTTTTGGGAGAGAGGAAGAAAAAAGAACGTGAAAGAAATAGAAGAATGTTGTGGGAGGTTGATATGCTTGATAAGTTTTGGGTACATTGAACCTTAAACAGGCTTAGAAAGTCAATAAGCATAATTTTTCCGAAAGTAATGTCTTAAGTTTAAGATTTATGTGTTAGAGATATATTCATTGAGGCTCTCCCTTTTGTTTATCATTCCGTTAAAATTAAATTTCCCTCTTTATAAGGATGTACAGAAAGTTTTACTTAGAAACAAGGTTTAATCAGATTTAAATAAAGAGTTATTCGAGCTTGTAAGTTGATTCTTCTTCGATTGTAATTTTTAGAGAAAAGATTTATTGTACAATGTATTTATTTTTACAAGCAGTACAAAAATTGAAGAAAAAAGAAAAAAAAAAAAATTTTAAAAAATTTTTAAAAAAAAATAAAAAAAAAAAAAAAAAAAAAAACCTATATTTTATTGAAAAAATCTTTTTTATTCAATATTTGTGAGGACCTTAGGTCCGACCCTACGGATGTTGGAGGAAGGGAAGGAAGACTAGCCATATCCAAAAACAATATATTTTTATTGATCACACAATTGGCAACACAATTCAAGTAATTTTAAATAAGAGATGCTCATAATCGAAGCAATATGTGGATAAATAACGACATACGCGAAGTATGAGAAGACTTTAAATATCAACCCACTCATTTCAGGATCGAATCTACTTTCCTAATTATCTGAACACTAATTAAACTCTAGTGACCAATCGTCACTTTAATTCTTTCCTTTATCAAATGTCTGAAATACACTATAATATTGAATAATACTTGATCAGCAGCAATCTATCCTATCTCCCCACTTTCTCCCTCTCTATTGCTTGAAAACCTAGACTATATATAGCAGACCTAATTCGAATAATTAGGGTTTCTTCTTCAGAGGGTTGGTTGTGAATAAAATATAATTGAAAAACCAAAGATTTCCCAAGAGGACTTTTTTAATGGAAGGACGGGAATAGAGCCATCACATATTGGATTTGAAATTTTATTCAATTAAATAAGAATTCTTACCATCAGAAACTGTTACTGTTTTCTTATACTGGAACTTAAAACCATCCCTCAATACACTTATTGTAACTAGACACGTTATATTTGAATTACATTTGCTATAAAATAGGTAATGTTTGAATTACTTAAATCTATTATGAAATATGAAAAGTATAAAGTTTAATTGGAAGAAAGCAGAGAGAAAAAAAGCTGTTTTTTTTTTTAATTAAAATATTCATAAACATTTTCTATATAAGATAGAACCTTTTCCTTCTTAATTAAAATCAAAAACTTTACGAAAAATGAATAAGAAATACTCTTAGCAGAGGTTTCACAGTAAAAAAAAATTCAAGTTAATAATTTTTCCAGTTGAAAAAATTATATATATATTTTGAGAATTACAATAAATAGTTTTCCTCTGCTGAAACATCTTTGAGAATAACACCAGAAAATCCCTTAGGTGTACTTTTATTTACAAAGACTATTTATGGATTTATTTTTCGACTTCAAAAACGTGGAAAATAGCTTCAATGTCAGTTTTAACAAAATGTAACGAGTTTTAAAAAAGGGAAATAAGGGTAAAATTTGAAATAAAATAGTTTCGACATTTTTAGAAGAAGCAATGAGAAAATTTTGATAAGGAATTTCGAAAATAATTTTTTTCCCATGGGAACCATCATATTGAACTGGATTTAAGTAGGGAGGCCTTCAAAGAATAAATCGTTTGAAATCAACTTTAACAATATTTCAGAAACGAGAGAGTGAAAAGAATCATTTATGTTCAAATTCTTCAATATTTCAAGCAAATATTGGTATTATATATAAACTAATGCGCTTTCTTAAGCTCTACGAATTTTACATACAGATAAACTTCATGAAAATGTGAAAAATTTTCAATAAAAAAGTTGTTCTTCAAAAAAAAAAAAAAAAATTTTTAAAATTTTGAATTATAAATAAATTTTTATTCTAAAGAATAAGAAAGATTAATAAACATGCTTTTTTCGAATCAAAATGAACTCACTTTGTCTTAAGATGTTAAAAACATTTCCTTTTTAGAAATGATAGCTTTCAATATTGTTGATCAAATGCATTTCTAACACATATTATACTTAGCTTCTCTCTTTAAATTTCCCAAATTTATAAAAACAAAGCATCTCTTTTAGTTATGAATGTTCTAATTACTATTTAATAGAATTATATTTTAAAGAATATTCCACCAAAATGTATAAAATCACAAGATATTCATAATCATAAGAAAAAAATCGCAGAATATGTATAAGATTAAAGGAAAACACAGTCAGACTCCTATTTAACGAATTTCGCGATTTAACGAATTTTTCTCTTTCCCCGATTAAAAAACCAGTTAAAAACAAGTCAAAACCCCCTATTTAACGAACAATAAACCCCGAATCAATGAATCATTTAAATATTTGAAAAGAAAAAATTTATTAGCTTGTAATAGAAAAATTCGGATTTTTTTTTCAAATGACATTTTTTTTTTATCCAAAACAGAAAGACTTTTCTCAAAAGCAACAAATTTCGGCGAGAAAGAATTCAGACCATTAATTAGGTTTTATAGATGTCGATGAGTCATAAGGGTAACCTACCGAGTGACTTTTTAATAGGACAGAAAATTCTTATCTCATCCCACTCCACAACGATGTTTTAAGACTAACGATTATGTTACATTTAATGACGATCTGATTCTCTGTACATCTGAAATTCTGGAAATTGTTGATTTGTTGGGGCCAATGAGTAGCGATTCTGATGCATATATTAATAACGAATCGTATTAAATCTGTTATATTTTCTAATGCTTTGCATTGTTTGAAAACTGTGAAAACGTAACATTTTCGGCATAAAGTCGAAAAAGAACCATCTCGAGTGAAAAATCAAAAAAGATTGTCAAACTCTTCTATTAGTGAATATTTTAAAATCTCCAATTAACTGGTAAGTAATAATTCATTAGCAATATTTTTAGCCGTTTAATTAAAAATTGAGTAATTTCTAACTAAGGATATTTTTTGTGTAGATGTTTTTTATAGAATTTCCAAAAGATAAGAGCAAAAAATTGGTTTGGACCCCGATTTAACGAGCAAAATTTCGATCCCGATGAATTTGTCGAATCAGGGTCCGACTGTAATATATTTATTTTATAAATAAAGCATAAAAATAAAATTTCTCCGAAAACTTCACAACAAATTAAATTCAACTATATATTACGTATTCAGTTTTCAGACATTAATTTTTTATTTATATTCTTCTAATCTCAACTACTCTACTAACTGAAGCAAAACCAATCCAAAAACTCAATTTATGCTCAGTTCACTTCGTTAAATATAACAATTCAGAAAATGTTTATATAAAGTTATTCTTTTTTTTTTCTTTTTTGGTTTTGGAACAAAAGTATTGATATTTATTGATACGTCTGCAGTTGCAATTGAAAAAGAAATGTCATTGAAAAATGTTACACGAATTATGAAATGCAGAGCTTTAAATGT
Organism: Trichonephila inaurata madagascariensis; assembly: GCA_019973955.1. Classification (NCBI taxonomy): domain Eukaryota; kingdom Metazoa; phylum Arthropoda; class Arachnida; order Araneae; family Nephilidae; genus Trichonephila; species Trichonephila inaurata. The sequence goes on from BMAV01021642.1 coordinate 181,774, forward strand.
TTTAAAATACCTGAAGCTTCATTTAAAGGAAAATGTCGACTCCCGAAATAGCAAAAAATTATCTAATGTTTGATGAAATGGGAAGAGCGTATTAAAAGAGAATCACAAAATATTTTAAATTTGTGAGATTCAAAATTAGGTCTAATAGCATCATGTTCCTGAATACTTTCTGAAAATTTCGATGAAAATAAAATAAAATATACTCCAACGTACCACAAAAATTTCCATAAATTATTTTTTTGAAAAATTTTCTTTCAAATGATTAGAACAAAAATAGAAAAATTTCAATTTCTTATATTTGTTTTTGAAATACGTTTTGATTTAAAAATGAAAAATAATATTACCAAGACAACTAAAATTTAAAAAAGAACAACGTTAATTCTTTGCAATTTTTACTTTTACAACTCGTGGACAGAAATAAAAGAAATGAATATATTAACTATTAAGTTTATTATTATTATTAAAATTAGAATTAGTCTTGTTCTTTTACATAGCCATTGAATAATTTTCTATGCTAATACCCTCTGATCAACTAACTGTCTTAAGCTTTTTGATAAAACTATCTCTTTATTAATATATTGTGTTATTTTATACATTTTTGAAGTTTTAAATTCTAATTTTCGTAATACGTGAAAAGCAACATAGATACACTCAATTATAAATAAAAAAAGTAAAGGTAAATCTTATTCAAAAATAGGAAGATTTTTAATTTCTAACGAGACAGTATTTCCTCAATTAGTTCGAAAACTATATCAAAAATCCTTTCAGGATGACTACCAAAATTTTTACAAAAGAAAAATATCAATGTTTAAATTCTTATAATTAATTAAAGCTACCCTAGAATTTATATTATTTACTTTCAAAACAACTATATATTTCTCTAAAATGCAGAAGGTTTTGCTTTGTGCATTCTGAATGGTAATTTTTTCTATGAAAAGCATTTCTTAAAAATAAAAATTGAAGAAATCATATGTCAATGAAATTGATTTTTCAAATCATAATAAATATTATCACAAATATAAATTAAAAGGGCTGATGGATTTTTCTGCAAGATTGCACAGAATAAAATCATTTAGATGTATTTTAACTGATTTATATTTAAGATGTTTTTAGTATGTAATTTGAATACAACACATGCATGTATGTATCTCGCTTTTCATTTATATTTTATATATATGAATAATAAAATTGTAATTCTCCTATATTATTACTCGACTAATTGTTTATTTTTAAAATTGATATTTATCCTTATAAAATGTGTTGTACTATTTTGTTTATTATAAAAGTACCTTGTAAATAAGAAAGAACTCTTTTGCCCCCATTTATATAAAAGACTATAGGTAGCAATATTATACACACAAATTTTGAATAGAATATTTTCTTTTATTACTGGGTGACATATAAAACAAAGTTAAGAGAAACTTTATGCTCAAAACAAAAGAAACTCATATCTTTTTGCAAAATATAAAAAAGTGTAACTAACGGAAAAAAGTAGAGATATATGAATTCCAATGATCAAAACTTAATTTTTTTTTCTGTTTCACACTTGACTAATAATAATTAAATTATTTTAGTCAATGTGCATAAAATTCTTAAAGAAGTGAGAAGTAATAAAATGTGTTTGTGTTTAAAATTGTTTAGCACTTGCTAGAAACTTAAATAACGTACATAAACAGAAATTTCTGTAGAAAAAATAAATAAATTTATATAATACCAACTAAAAAGAATTTTAATGCCTGTACATTTAGTTTATTTTGAGTCAAATAAGTTTTTGATACATTATTTTAGAGAATTTAAATTCATTCATAAGTATGTAGAATTTTATTTCTCGTTTTAATATGTATATTAGCTATTAATCAAAAATATTATTTAATTCAATTTCTTTTTTAAATCTTAACTTCAGACTACAAATAATTAAGCTGATATTTATAAGAAGAAAAATATACATATAAAATTTATGTATAAATTGTGACTCAAATTGTTATTTTAGTAGGAATTATTTTTATTCATCAAAGTAAAATTCAAATAAATTCTTTTAAGTTTAAAGTCTATTGTTCCCGTAATTATGTGCAATTGAGCATGGATAGGTAATCATTTTATCTAGTTAATTAAATGTTTTAGTTTTTTTTAAAAAGTTAAATGAAAAGCTAGTTTAATAAATTAAAATAACTGCATAAAATTTTGAAAGATTTTAAAAACATTTGTTAATTATTATAAAAAATTAAGGATAGTTTTGGATTCTAGCGCATAAGTCGGATTTAAGATGTTTTTTAAGCAAAATATATATATTTCATTTATTTTTTCCTCTGAATTGGTCTATCTTCTAGGGTAATAATATTTCCCATTTAATTTTTTTTAACTCAATATCTCTAAAAGGAAAAAGTAACTAAAAATATCAAACGTATACAAAAGGTTTTCGTGTAAGAAGAAGCAACGGTTAAGTTTTTAGAAAGAGAATTATTCATTGTTCAGAATTGAAACATTTCGAAAATTTTTATATATCTATCAATTAAAATCTCAATTTTTATTAGATAGTTCAGATTCACATGTATATGCAGCTATCATTCGAGTTTTAACCATAGTAAATTCAAAAATGAATATCGTAATATAGCTATATTAAAATCGCAAAATATAGCATTAAAATGTAATACAAACTAAGATTTATATTATGCAAAACAAAGGGGTTTTTTTTTCAGAGAATAGAAGAATATATATAATAAAACAGCATCATCATAATGAATAGAAATACATAGATATTCATTTTGCATATTAAAAAAATAACTTACTGGCTTACCTGTAACATGCATCCGGAAGAATTTTCCCGGATTAAGAATTAAATTTAAAATCAAGATCTGAAAAACAGCTTGATACCTATCACGAATGCAAAAGATGAATAGTATTTTTAGTGTAGAATTTTCTACTGTAAAAGTATATTTTGATAAAGAAAATAATACGCATAAAATCTACAATAAATTCTTTTTCTGAAATGCGTCAAATGGATTTATACATTTCAATTATTTTCTTTCATTTTAGTGGAGAACTTTGATTATTATTTTGCATGTTTAAGTACATACAACCCGAAAAGAGATATTTTTATTGTTATTACTACTGAGACCTGATCGGCATGTGCCTGACCGAGGTTCATGATATTCATCATGGTAAAGGGCAAGATTGTACGCCTGCCGTTAGCTGGAGCCTTGAGCATCATACAGGTGACGATACATTTTGGCAATTTTGAGAGAGATGGCTCTGGGGTCGGTCAGGGGCCACCCCCTTCCACCAACCTCACGAGAGGACTTGCAGCTCGATGGCTATTTAGAGTAACTCCATGCCGCGAAGGCACTATACATTTACAAATAGCCATGCCTTCTCCAGGATTCGAACCCAGGTCCTACGGCCGAGCAGTTAGCATCGCTAATCACTACCGGATGGGTGGCTTTTATTTTTCTTGTATGAACAAGTTAATTAAAATCAGGTTAAAAAAGAAATGCCAATCATGAAAAATTGTACTCCATTTCACAACACCTTTATCACTATAAATAATCAGAAATTTAAACTTTTTCATTTGATAGATTAGTAATAGCATACGTAATCCTCAATACGCTTAAACATACTTTAGGGTTCTACTAGAAATTTCACGATGATGCAAGCTATAAATATCAAACCTTCAATACAATTATCGAAAGAGACATCGTACTATAAGGAAGAGGTTGCTTCTTTAGTCAAGGCCAGGGAATACTACAGACCCTTAGAACAATTGAATATATTGATGATATACATTCTGAAAAATCCTCTAAAGTTATACAAAATCTCTTTAAAAAATCCACAAGCTTTTTAGAATTTTAAGAATAAGATCTTAAAATTTAAGAATCATTTTTTAAAATTATTATTTTAGTACTTTGGTCCAATAAATTATTTAGAAGCACGAAACAGCTTCGAGTTAGAGGGAACAAGAACATCATCCGTATTTAAAAAATCGATTTTTCAATTTTAGTATTAAAGCAAAGTGCATATTTTTATCAATCTAAAAATGTATAACACTTATATGTTCGTCGATAAAATAACCTTAAAATATTTAAAAAAGTAATTGAGACAAACATGTAAACAAACGCTTATAAATGTTTAGCTTTTTCACTTTTTCTCCAAAGCATAATTTGTTGCTTTTAGGTACACTTTTTGGTAGAAACTTTTGCACTATATGGTTCCAAATTTTTTATACTTCTATACAAGATACTTGAGCATTTAGCAAACCTGTTTTTTTTTTTTTTTTTTTTTTTTTAATTTTTATATTTATTTTTAAAAAATTTTTTTTTTTTTTTTTTTTTTTTAGTTGAAGTTGTACAGAGCTTTTTAAAAAATAGTTTTATGCTGGAAAAAAGGAGAAGAAATAAAAGTTTTCAATATTACAAAGTTTTGTCCTTTTTTTAAAAGAAACTATCTTAACATTTTATTTAAAAAATAAGTTCACTATATTTTATGTATTGTTTTATATATGTGCAAAAATATTTTACACAGTTAAAAGATACTTTTTTAAAAAACGGTACTTAAACAGAAGCATGTATTATGATACCCCAAAAACTATGCCCAATTTTAATTAAACAGAAAAAAAAAAAAAAAAATTAAAATTAAAAATTTTTTTTTTTTTTTAAAAAAAGATTAAAAAAATTTTTTTTGAGATCACAAAAAAGTCTAAGCTCTATTGGAACTTTTTAAAGATATATGGCCCATATACAAGAGTCTTATTTTTTGCATTTTATTCTTTCCAGCACGCCCTGGTACCCTTAACGTAAACATGCTTAATTTCCTCACACAGTACATCCAAAGAGAAACTAAAATAATAAATACCAGGTCTATTTAAGCAAAGCAGACTCTACATTAAGAAAACGCATTTCTTAAAAGAGGTCCGTTCAATAGAACGAAGAGTCCTAAAAATCTACACCAGTCTACCTGTAATCGAAAACCCTGTTATCGTAGAACGACTCTCAGAAATCGTGGGAAGGCGACAGCAGATTTTGGCGCTCGGAAAAATTACATCTTTCCTCTGCACTAAGCCACGACGTCTTCTCCCCCTACGATGCGCTCGCCAACGCACGAGAAAATATAAGGGGAAAAAAATACCTCTACAAGGCGTGAAAAAACACAGACACTATGTTATACATATATTTCGAAGGTCTCTGCTTAATAGTACTCCATTTCAGTAAGGGATGATATTTTGGGTGATGCAGGGGGAAAAAAATTAATTTTGTACGAGTATTTTTCTTGGGGAGTTGTTGAATTGGCGGGTTTTTTTTCCCCTTATCTGAAATGTACTTTAAGGTAATAAAAAGGTAGGATTAATTTGAAGAATTTTTCAAAATTAGATTAATTTCGTTGCTGTATTAGTTCATGATTATTTTGAGAGGAAGAAAAGATAACATGTTTTAATGATGAAAATGAATTATTTCTTTAAAAATATGTGAGAAAGTAATAATTATTGTTTTTGTAATTTCTCTTTTTGTTTTTTTGAGTTTTAAATTTGTGTATTTTTAATCATATTTTATCTAAAATTAATTTATAAGAACTTATGAAATTTATGCACATAAAAATAGCAGATGCATTTGATAGGTTTATTCGGTTTTTTTCTTCCTTCTAAAATCCGCATTATTATTATTATTCAATGCAAAAGGCATAACATAAAAATGAAAAAAGTGTTATACATTTTTATGCTTAATTATTTAATCCTGAACTTTTTTTGCTTTAAATCATGCTAAAATGAAAGAGACTTAAATACGACTACTAATTATAGGATTATACTGTTAGGTGGATTCCGGTTATATGGAGAAAAAAAAATTTATTAATCGGAACCTACCAATGCAGAAATATGCGAAGTTATGCGAAAAATAATTAAAAGTAAGAACTTCTTAATTGAATATTGCCACAAAGTGGTTTAGCGGTTGGCCTGTCATGAGTTCGAGCCCAGTACCACTGAAGACTAACTGTGCAGGGGAACGATGCACGTTAAATCTGTCGAGAGCTCAAACGCCCTCCCGTTGGTGTTGTGTGGTAGTTAGGAGAGGGGGTGCCAGCTCAGGTGTCGTCCTCGTCATTTGACCATGGTTCAAAATTATGAGGTTCGTCGCCAACAGCCCTCGTGTAGCTAAACAGTGCGACGTTAATATTCACTCACTCACGCCACAAAGTGGTTGAAATTTTGAAAAAAAAAATGAAAAAGGCTTACTTTTGGTTATATAACTTTAGACTTAAAGTTCAATTATTTTTTTACAACATAAAGTACCAAAAGCGCGATGATTATTGATAAGTAAGTACTGTGAGTACTGAATAGTGCAATGTAGATTGAAACACACACATTTCATAAAACCAGCTCTCTCTCTCTCTCTTTCTCTCCTCGCAGCGTCGAGTTGTTCCGATCCAAGTTTTTTTCCTATCGGGCACAGTCATTTCGACAGTAGTTTTTTTTAATTTAATTCTAAAAAAACTGTTAAATGTACCTGATGTTTTTTCTTCTTCTTGTAACTATGTAGTAGGTGTCCTCTAATTTCAATAAATGCGGAAAAATACTAAAATACCTGCTTCAATTTAATAATTACTTTGGCTTTTTAGTATAAAAAGGCTCAAATACCTCAACTTCATTTCCCTAATGGCAGTAATTGAAATAAAAATGAATTTTCCCTTCATCTATATACTAGAAAACATCCTTTCCATATAGGTAGGTTTTTAAATTCCGAAAAAAAGAAATTTTCGATCCATCCTATTGTGCAACTTGTAACTCATAGTTATTATTTTTTGAAAATTAACCTTTATTTCACTCATGTTATTACATTATTTACACTCGAATGTATAATCATTTGAACTACATTACTGAAAAAGTAAATTTTCGAAAATTGTAATTTCAAATAAGCTATTTTATCATTTATATGGTTCATTGGTGAATAACTAAATTATCGCCAAATTAGAGCCTACACAATGCAGAAATATGTACTGAAAGCAATGGGAAATAATAATCATTATTTTGTACTAACTTCTATATAATAAATTGTGTAAACAACGAGTTAGAATTTTTAAGGCTTTAGATTGTAAAGAATATGCATTAAACTAAAGTAAGAATTATTTTTTTAATTTATTTTTTTATTTCTTTTACACTTCAAATGCTTCTTTTCGCTGCCACTAAATAAAATACTAAATAAAAAAATTCAATAAGATATTCATAGAAGAAAATAAACTCTTTCTTAGTTCTTAAAGCCGGTTAGCTTTTAGACATTTTATGTACCCAAATATTAGTATTCCTTTGAGCAAACAAAAAATATAAACAAGTAAAAGAACGCCCCCCCTTTTTTTTTTGGCATACGAAATAAAAAATATAACGAAAAATAAAACACTACTTTTGTTTATTTTGTTCTTCAAAAGAATAGGAAGCAGTGTGTGTCCTTTATTAAACGTCATTTTTAGCCGCAACATCTCGTTTACAATGAGGGAAAACGTTTTAGATTTGCTCTGTAGGGAATTTACATACGATTTTCTTCCTTTAAAGATATCTATAGCCTCTCGTACCACAAAAGATTTACTATAAACACACACAGACCTACTTATTTATTCCCTAAAACTCCCTCCAAAAGAAAAACGTACTAAAAATATAGTCTATTATTGGAAGGAATTCCAGTAAATCCCATTCATATATGTATGACACAGATTTCCATAATATTTCGAAACGATATATTTCGTTCCGAATACAAATATAAATCCCCGCTTCTCACTCAAGCAAAAAACGTACTGTCATCCGCCTTTGATCCATTGGAAAGGGTTCTATTCGAAAAAGGGAATTTTGCAGGCGATTTTGTGAGATTTGCATAGCTCCGGAGATTTCTTGCTTTATTTGTCCCCTAACTCGATGGTTAAAATCAGTGTAGGGGATCCTTGAGGAATTTTTTTAAAATAAACATACATGAATTTATTGGATAGTGTTCCGTCCTTTTGGGGATTTTTGTCATATTTGAGCGTATGTAAATCCCTAAGGAATTGAGGACAAACAAGGTGTATGCTTCTTAACTTTGTATTTAAATATGGTTTTGAAAAATAATTTTAGCGTGTATTGAATCGGGTTTTTTTAGTCATCTGTAATAGTGGAGAAGTTTTTTTTTATTCAGCAAGAATCGATGTAGGTTGATTGTAAGATAGAGTAGAAGAATCAGCTTCATATTTTTAAGTAATCTCTCGAACTCGTTTTTTAAATTATTCTGAACATCCGAACAAAAAACGTTAGAAAATAAAATGTTTATGTACTTTGCTCTCCCTCTAAATTTATATATTTCGAGTTTACATATTGTTAATAAAAATATTTAAGGTTATATTAGAAATGATCATGCATGTAGTTCTATATAAGCTTTGTAGAGTTTGGTGCAAGCAATTGTTCTATCATAAAAACTATAGCAATTCTTTATCTTCCAGTTTAGAGAATGTATGAATTCATATATGATTGAATACAAATATTATTCATTCTAATCCAGTATAAACTCGTCAATGCTTATTGTTGTTGTGGGTTTTTATTCTGGGATACATATGAAATACGAATGGGAGAATAGAAACATACAGTACAAACAGATGATCCCAGCATATAACAGAAGGGGTGCACTGCTTTCCATTCGGTACGGGAATCCATTATAGGTGAAAGTCCGACTTCTTTTCCCGAAGAAGATACAACCATGCCTTGCTCGGGATTCGAACCCGAACCCACTCGGTTGCAAGCCGAGGGTCATATCCACCATACTGGCTAAGCGGCGATGCTTATTACAGATTTGATAAAAAAAAAAAAATTTAACTAAATTTATTTAATTTGAAAATTGTTTGTTATTGTATATATATTCTAGCCGTTTATCGCCCGTTTTGCTGGATTATTCATGATTTTGTTTGACTGCGTATTATTTTATGTTGTTGATACCGAAGTGATTGCATTAAGTTTTCGATTGATTTCAAAAACATTCTTGCAGCCCTCTTGTCTTTATTTTTAAAAAGACAAGACTTGACTTTCTAAAAAGAAGTTATACTTATATTTTACACCTCCTGTAACCCACACTTGGGAATTGCTTTCCATAAAATACGTTTTTAGCAGATCTCTTCTCAACAAAAGAATCACGTCTGCCAAATTTCAAGTCTATAGGTTTAGTATTCATGGAGATACCACATGATAAGTGAAGGAATAAACGAGTTGTCGTGAACTCTCTCCCGAAGTGTGAAGATTCACCGAAGGATGAGACATTTTTTTTATAAGACAAAAACTTTATAAGGACTATCTAATCACTACCTAAATTTGACTCTAAACTGTGGGAGCACGTCAGATGGAATGGATGTTAATTTTGTCTCGAGAGCTGAAAATATAATCTTCAAATAGATATAATTCTTTGAAATTAAAATTAAATAATTCGATTCTTTTGCACATTATTTATAAAGGAATGAAGTTTCAAAATAGGGCAAAATGTTTAAAATATAATCATAATTTTAAAAATTATAAGCATATGAAAATAAGAAACATTTCTGTAATAAATATTAAGTAAATTTTACGTTGCTCAGGCTATTTTCTAAAATAGTAGTTTTTGGTGTATAAAATTTTATAGAATTATAAAATGTACCACACTCTTTAAACCATACCTAATTATAGTATTATACATCTTTGGTATTTCAAAATAATGAAAAATATTGAAATTTTAAAAAAAAAGTTTAATGCAATTTTTTATTTTTTAAAAAAAAAATATATAATTCATTATTCTATCCAGATAAAATAAGCTACAGTGTAATAAGGACATATTTAATTTTAAAAATCATCTTAGTGCTAGTAATTAGAGCTTCTATTTTAAACAAATATCATGAGCAGCATAAAACTTAATTAATATTTCTTGCAAAAACGTTTCTTATTTTCATATGCTTATAATTTTTAAAATCATGTTTATATTTAAACATTTTACCCTTTTTTTGAAGTCTCATTTCTTTATACATAATGTGTAAGAGAATAGAGTTATTTAATTTTAACATAAAAAAACTGCATCTAATCGAGAATTGTTTACATTTTCAGTTCTTGAGAAAAAATTAACATCTCTGAGACCCCTTTTAAATAGCACAAACTAAATATCTAGAATCTAAATATATTTATCAACGGATTGTCCTGAAGTGTAATACTAATCCTTGACTGACTCATCGGATTTTTTCAACTTGAACCACTGCAGTTTCCAATATTTACTTTTCTAACTTCTTAGGCTCCGTACGACAACAAACACCCTCCTCCCAACTTCCCTCTTCTCATGACTAAATAATAACCCTAATTAATTTAAATCTCGGTTTCTTTACATATAGAGGTTTTCTAATCATATAACGTGATAAAAAGCATATATCCTAAGGATTGGTAATAATCGCGAATAGAACCTTTTAATGTGTTCATATTTCTCCACCAACATACCGAAACCAATTCTTAAAACACCCGTTCTTCCTGAGTGGCTCGACAGGCTAGGGTGGGCCTTGGCATTTTCAAGAAGCCTTTTACAGGCCAGCCTTCTTCCTGCTAGTGTCCTCCAATTTTTAGTTCTCAAAACTCGGAGATCTTTTTCTAGGCCATCAATCCATCTCAGATTTGGCCTGCCTTTTCTCCGTGTGCCAATTGGTTGGACATTGAAGACTTTTATTAGTGGTGTGGTCTTTGTTCATTCTGACAACGTAACCTGCCCATTTAATTCGTTGTATTTTTATGAAATTAACGATGTCAGATTCTTTATATGATTGATAGAGCTCGATCTTCTTCGACACGTTCCATTTTCCTGGATTCGTCCAAAAATAAATCTTAGTATCTTCTTTTCGCATATACTTATCATATATTCTCATCTGTTCGAGACATGGACCAAGTTCACATGCATAAGTTAATACTGATCTTAAAAGACTTTCATACAGTAAAGCCTTTTTTCTTTCTTTTTTTTTTTTTTTTTTTTGATTAAATTTGATTTCCCCCAAACACCCTTAGTTAAATTTTTTCTTATCTTAGTTTTCCTTATTTATTTATTTTTTTTTATCTTTATCTTTATGGGAATTTCAGTTCTTATTTTCAGAACTTTTTTTCCATAGTTGATTAAAAACTTTGTAAATACAAGAATTATAATCCTCTCGTGGGATTCCCAATACAAAAGTAAATAACTTTACCATAAGTTAAATTTAAATCATTTTTATCCTTATCACATAACTTACCATCATCTATCCCTAAATCTTTTATGCCATACCCAAAAAGATCCTAATGATTGCTCAAACCTTTATCTAACCCCGAAACATTAAACCTTCCAAGCAGCTCCCTTTCATTGGCATTGACAGTCCCCACCATTAAGCCTTTCCTCTCCGTGCTGGGGGGTGATGATTTCTTCCACTTTCATCAATCACGAGGTCACGGATTGAGGGTATTCCGTTCCAAGAGGCCCCGGGATACTTTAGATCTCCCGCAGGACCCTCAGGATATCAATGCAACAAAGGACTGGATATTATCGATGGGATCTAAATTTGAAGTGATATTTGTATTTGCTTCCTCTGTGGAGATGTACAATGCGTTTTAAGTGTTAAAAGAAGATTTGTGGTTCGATTGTTAGTAGAGATAAATTGAAAATTGTGTGTGTGATTACTGACAACTACTTTTCAAGTATCATATCGGTAAAAAATTAAATATAAAACTTACACATTAACACTCTCTCTTAAACACATACATATACAGTCGGACATCCATTTTACGAACCTCTATTTAGCGAATTTTTCCATTTTGCGAACTTTTCCTGGAACTAAGAATTTTTTACTATCTTCATCGCAAAGTAACCTCCAAATAGCGAAGTGCATTTTCTATTTAACGAACTTTTTCTCTTGTAATTCGATTTTTTTTCTCCCTATTTTAAAAATATTTCTGGACATTTCAAATTATTCTCTTTTAACAGATTTTATCAGTAATTATATTTAAGGACTCATAATGCTTAAAAATTTTGGTTGTAAAATGATGTATGTTTAAAATAACTTGTAGGCTTGCAATCAGAAAATATCGTTACAATTCCTTAATTTTAATATAAAATTATTTTTTAAAGTAGAAAATACAGTGTATTTTGTGACAACGTATTTTTTCCCCTTGTTTTTCTTGCAGATTTCTTTTTGATGGGCAAGATTTATAAAATAAATAGATATTAATTTACAAAAAAAGATGTGAATAATTACTTTTTTTTAATAATGTATAGTGTTTAAAAAATTAAAATTTTTTTGACGTGGTTTCTAAAGTACATTAAATGATGAATCTTTATTTAACGAATTTTAACACATAACAAACTTTTCTTCGGGATTTAGCGACAGTTAAATAGAGGTTTGACTGCTTATAAATACACTAGAGTGATTTTATCAGTTTTATAACCAAAGTTATAACTCTTAATTAAATTAGAGTTGAGGATGAGGTTTGCCTTATCTTTGCTCTACTTATCAAATGAAGCTAAGGAAAAGACCTGAAAGTGTGTCACTAGTTCAAAGCCAGTTTTTCCAGGTTTTCCTCGTCCTGTAGCCGTGGCGTTATTTCGTCTTTAGACTGGGCACGATTATTTGAATGTCTATCCTTTTATAATTCGACTTGAGGACTTTTCTCTCAGTCTGTACTCTTTGTAACTCTGGACAGTCCATGGATAAAGAGCTTGTTGAATTCACTACATTATTATCTTTTCATTCTATTGTTCTCAAGTATGTGGAAGCAAGATCAAGAATAATTGGTTAGGTTCTAAATGTCTGGCATTTGCATAAATAAATAAACAACCAAGATTGTGATAAATCAGCTAATAGTTTTTTATGGAGTGCTCATACAATTTGAGAAATTTATGACTTTATTTTGTGTTTTGATGTTCAATTGGAGTTCGGACTTTATTTACTCTAAAACAACTTAAGATTATTCTCTAATAATTTTGCCTTTTTACGTTAAATACTGCAATATGAAAATTCTGCTGTAATACTTATGGTCAAATGAGAAATTTTGATTGATTTTGAAGCTCCATTAATTATATCAATTACATAAAAATGGCATTCATAACAGAGAATTCCAATTAGTTGCAGAAAAACTAATAATAATTATTAGTAATAACTAATAATAAACTGTAATAATTTTTCGAGAAAATAAAATTTATTACTGCATTGAATTTTTATAAAATAGATAAAATATTATTTACTAATTGTAGTTCTTTTCTAATTTAATTAGATGTTAATATAAAGTCAACTCGCTATCAATACAATAACCTTTTTAAATAATATCTGAATTATCCATAGCTGGACTATAATAATTACTAAACCAATTTTAATTCACAAACTAATGCTGAAAAGAGATTTTTTAGATTGAAATTGTAAGAGTTTGATATCTTTCTTCCCACATTGATATTGCTTTCTCAATTTATTTGATCAAAATATGTTTCCTTGAAATGATAGGTTTAATCTGGATGCCTTGAGATATGCTGTCGGACCTCTATTTAACGAAGTCGCTAATTTACGGAAAAAAAGTTCATTACATGGAAAATTCGTTAAATAGAGATTCATCTTTTAATATACTGTTACGAATTTTGTGTAAATAATGTAAATAATTTGTATCTGTATGTTTAATGCATTTATATTACTCTATTTTATATTTATTTTATGTTAAAATTGTACTATTCTCAAGCAATGCCGCCCCTTATGTTATAATGGCGATTCAATGAGAACTTGGCGAAATCTTGGCGGTAGAGCCAAGTTGGCATCATTTTTGGTGACCATGTTGGCGAGTTTGGAACCCTCTGAATTATTCTAGAAATCTGTGGAGAGGTCCACAAACGTCACGCTCTATGATACGAGCAGTTATATTTCTGGAAGTTTCTGCCGCGCCTATAAATAGAGATGCTCGCCGAAACGAGGGTCAGTCTTGATTAGAACAGCGAGTAGTTAGCATTGTTTTAACTAGCGATTAGCTCGGCTGTGCTTGTGACTAATCTTTTACTTACGTGTATTTTTAAACACTGATTATTGTGTTTGATTGCTGTTGAAGGTGTGAAGACCTTCAGAGATTTACTCTGTGAATATTGCTGCTGAATCCTGTATTTAAAGTATTGGATTTTTGAAAATAAATTCACATCGCTCTAAAAGAACGGCTTATTTTCTTTGTGATTGTTTTGCATAAAATCCTCGAACCCGGATCTATGTAACAATACTTTAGAGAGCATATAAAACAAATTTTAAATTCATAAAACACTATATCTTATTTTAAAAAAGTAAATATTCACACTTTTTTTAAGTTAATATCTATTCATTTTATATGTTTTATCCGTCAAAAAGCAATCTGAAAGAATAAGGTAAAAAAAACATTATCCCGAAGTACACTGTATTTTCAACTTTAAAAAATAATTTTTTTTTTGAAATTAAGGAATTTTTTATGACACTTTCTAATTGTAAGCTTACAAATAGTTTTAAACAAACATTATTTTATAACCAATAATGTTAACCATCTAACTTTGGCATCCGTCTTTCAGACGGGGATGATTTGCTTTGATGTCTGTAGATAACGCTGTGGTGTGGTTTTTGGGGTGGGCTGCCTTGACATTTTCAATTGGACTCTACCCAGTGAGAGGATCACGTGGTGGTACTTGGCATTTTTTTTAACTCACGATATGTGCGATTTTTTTATCTATCACCGTCTATCAGTATCTATATTCTTATAGTTTTTTCGTTTTTGGGGTTATTATTTTTAATTATTTTTACATGATTATAAATAATTTCTAATCAGTTTTTATAAAAATACTAGTCACAATTCTTGTGATAAGAAAATAGTAATAATGACTTAAATATTAAAAATGCTACTCAATTTCATTACCGATAAGGGCATTTAAAACAGTCCTTAAGGTAATAAAATTCAAAAAAAAAAAAAATTACTTATCCGTATGTCAGACGGATGTTTCTAAGAGCGGCAAAAAAATGATGTTCCGGCCAAAGAATTAATCATACATTGCCACACAAATCCTTAAATTTAATCATTGATAAAATCTGTTAATTTTACTTGAGTTTTTTGTTTGAAAAAAATTACGGCAATTTCATTGCTCTAGGTGAGTTAGACACCTAGTAAAACCAGTTCAAGGCGATTGATCACCATAAAATGTGTTAAAAAAATAATTTCGAAAAATGTCGTGAAATATTTAAAAATAGGGAGGGAAAAAAAAATCGAATCACAAGAGAAAAATTTCGTTAAATAGAAAAGGCACTTCTCTATTTGGAGGTTATTTTACGAAGAAAATAGTAAAATGCTCTTGGTTCCAGGAAAAATTTCGCAAAATAGAGAAATTCGCAATATGGAGGTTCGACTGTATTTTAAACTAAGCGTGTCTTCTGAATTGCTTAGTGAATTTTTATTAACTGTTTCATTTCCATTAACAATTTTAGAGTCTGCCGTAAATCACAGCACACACACACCCCTTTTATTTCTCATCTCTCATTTAAATAATGTAAATCATCTTAATTCTCCAACGAGGTCCTATGCGGCTCTGCGACTTCTCAATCTCTGATTTCAAAAAGACGAAATCTGTCTTCGAATTCCACCCAAACAAGGAAAATACTTCAAGAAACACCGAAAATCCAAAAGCGTAATTCAATAGCTAATGTTAAACAAATTAAAGCCGCTTAATTTGATCATGGCAATTCCCCAGTAAAAGTAATCACGTTGAATTAAAAATGTACGCAACGCTAAAGGACTAAGCCTTACGCATTTTGCAAACAAAAAGGAAGAGTTTCTAAGACCGGTTTAATCTAGTGTCTTCTCCTAGACAAGTGAGCGAAAGACATTTATTGGATCAAGTCTTGTATAAGGAAGCAATTTGATATTCTAATCAGAAGTTTGTTTGTATCTAGTTACGTTGCCAGAGAAAGGAATTAAGTTTGTTCTAAATTGAATCCATCGGCGCAAAAATTTTTCCTTGTTGCCAGATTGAGCGGGTTAATTACTGAGTTTAACTTTCGTTGATCCTGGAAATCAGCGCCGTTGTTCGGTTCGATGTTGAAATTTTGAACTGAGCCATCCGAAGTGCTTTCAAAAGAAGAGGAAGAGTGACGAGAGGTAGTAAAGGGGTTATTCTCAAATAAATTTTTCCCTAGTCAAACGTCACGAGGTGAAATATTTTGAAAGTAAACGCAATGCCTGTATGTTCGGAATACACGATGATAAATAAACAAAGCAGTTGAATAATCGATAAATGAATGAGGAAATATAATTTATAAAACTTTATATCTGATACACATTTATATTTAAAAAATTTAACAGCAAAACAAAATATTTTCCAGTTACTAGAAACGGGGTTTTTTTTCTTTAAGTGAAATTTAGTTGAGTTTAACATTTTCTTTGTAAAAATTGATTTAAAAGATTCTGATTCATGAAAAAAAAAAAGGAAATAAATTAGTTATGTCATTTTTAGTAATAATGGAAAGTATATGTATACTAAAAGGAGAAAGCGACACATTACTATTTATTTAACTGTATTATGGTTGCTTTTATATCGAGTCCAAACAAAAGATTTTAAATTACAGTCGAACCTCTATATAGCGAACTTTTCTATATAGGGAACTTTTTCCTGGAACCAAGAGCATTTCACGATTTTCTTCTTAAAATAACCTCCCCAAAGCGAAGTGCATTTTCTATATAACGAGCTTTTTCTCTTGTGAAGGGATTTTTAGTTCATTGCGCTAAGATGTGAGGTGTATTTTGAAACAAAGCATTTTTTCAAACAAAAAAACTCAAACAGAATTAACAGATTTTATGAGTAATTAAATTTGAGGAATCCGATGTGGTAATGTACGTTTAGAATTTCTAATTATAAAATAATGTTATTTTAAAATTATTTGTACGCTTTAAAATTCATTAGTTTGAATATAAAATTAATTTCTTACTGTTGAAAATACAGCGTATTCCTCGACATTCTTTTTTTCTGTTTTCCTTGCACACATTTCTTTCACTCTTTTTTATTATGGGTAAGATATATATATAAAATAAATTTTAATTTACAAAAAATTGGGAACAATTACTTTTTTAACATATAGTATTTATGAATTTAAATTTGTTGTATGTGGTTTCTAAAGTATATTGAAAGATGAATCTGTATATAACAAATTTTCCATATAACGAACCTTTTTTCGGGAGTGGAGATTTCTTTAAACAGAGAAGTCCAATTGTATTTTATTTCCACTTTAAGAAATTAAAAAGTATAATTATATTATTTTAGATTGAGCAGTAAATTTCATCAATATTTTTCATGGCATAGTGGGCTAAATTCATTTGACGTCATACTCGTAGCCATATGATAACTGTAAACCTGTGTTTCCAATCAATCAGTTTATAAACTCATGTGACGTCATAGTCACATGATAAATGAAATCGTGCATTTCCAGTCAATCAGTTCATGTACTTTGCTGTTGCGAACTTTTTTACTTTTGCAGAAACTTCTTTCTATTAAAAAGTACATATTTGTCAGCAATAATAACACATATAGGTAAACAAAATGCATTTGATTTAAAAATACATGTAAAATACACGAGGTTTTTTTTTTTTAAACTTTGATAAATTTTTTGAGATTATAATTCTTTAACACCTTTACCTAGTTATCAAATTTGAACTTGTATCTAAATTTTACAAGTTGAACAACCAATGAATTCATTGAAGAACACGTGATTGGATTTGTCATGTGACCTTAATAATGAATTTAGCTCATTGGACTGTGAAAAAAATTATTATTAGGATGTGTATTTTTTTAAAGTCCTTATAAACATTAAAATTAATCAAATTTCAGTAAAAAAAAATGGCTAAGCGCATATCTATTTTTCCATGTATGTATTACAAAGTTCTGTATAGTGTAAATGTATCGAAAATGTGAAAAAAATTATAAAAATGCTTTAAAAAAATATTTAAACAGTTCCTGTTTAGAGCTGAATAAACTTTTTATAAAAATATAACTGCAAGGTCCTACTCTATTCAATTTTAAGAGTTAACATAAATTTTAATATTTATACTTAAACCATATAAAGCAGTGCTTCTCAAAGTTGCAATATTC
>BMAV01021642.1:200281-210477 GCA_019973955.1 Trichonephila inaurata madagascariensis
AAGATAAGTGTTAATTTTTGTTTTAAATTATATATATGACAAGCCCCTAGGGTCACTGGTAATTAATAAACTTGTTTTTAAATTTTTTTGTTAAATAAATTATAAAATACATTGTGTAGCACTGATATATTTATAAATGTAATATATCAGTGTAAATGTGTATTTAATTTTTTTATATTATGTAATAATGTATTCGTTTGTTTACTTTCAGTAAATTAATAATTTTTTAAATAATCTTTTGTCTCTTCTTTTCAATATGCTCGCGTCCCCCCCCCCCCTGGTAGAGTTGTCACACTCCCCAAGGGAGGCGCGCCCCACAGTTTGAGAAACGCTGATATAAAGTGACTATTATTTTAGGAAAAAGGAAAAATTAACACAAAAAGATATTTCTTACTCATTCAATCTATACGCTAACAAAAACCGGTTACATTGATCCATAATAAAAATATACTTTTGTATAAGTTGAGAACTTTTTTTTATCTAAAAACAGATGTAAAGAAGGAAGGGGGGGGGGGGGGGGCTTTATTAAAAAAAAATCTTTGTCCCAAAAGATTCTTATTTTGAATCACGGTCAAGTGATAAGGATGACACCCGAGCTTGTACCCACTCTCCAACTCGCATACCATATCAACGGGAGGACTTTGATCCTAGCCATACTAAACGTGTATTAGCAACTCCACACGATGGGTCTTCTTCGAATTTAGAGTTTGAACTCATGACACGCAAGCTACGAATCTGTGACCATGACAACTAGGTTAGCGCAACCACCTGCTTTATTTAAAATATTTAATTCTAGCTTGTAACGGGTGTATTCGTGTTCTTACTACTAATAATCCTCTTGGGGAATAATGGGTCTTGAAATATTATTCTATTGAAAACTTTCCTCCGAAGAAGAAGACGCGATTTATTCAAATCAAGGCTGGTATTTAAAGATTCAAGTTCGAAGAGAGAGAGGTTAGAAGCTAACATAATTGCAAGTAGTGATTAACGTAAAGCTAGACGAGTGCGTTTCGTAGATTATTTGATTAATATTAAGATTGAAAATTTTGTCAATTAATTGTTAAATTGGATTCGGGTCGGTTTGAATTAGATTACTTTAGAAATTATCTTCAATTATAAGAAGGTGTATTACCTGGACGTGCTAAGTGTAAGTGATCCAATTTATTATTATATCTCCATTTATCTCGTTTACCTCTCTATTGCTCACATATTTATCAATTGGTGCATTTCTTAACTTGGGTTATTGATACTTGTTACGTTGTTGAGAATTTTTAATAAATAGAGTTTGTATTGACTATGGCTAATCTTCCTTTTGACCCTCATACACTATTGGATGGGTTCGCCCATCCATTACAATATAACATTATAAGCAATTCCCTGAGATAAAACTACTTACGATTTACTGTTTCATTTTTAATGTGACCATTAAAAGACACACATAGAACATTCGTTGAATATTTTAAAAACATTTTTTTCAACAAAAAAAATCCCTATAAAAATGTTTTTTACCTCCATCAGTCTTCTTCAATCTTATTGTTAAAAAGAACAAATTTTGTTTGCAATAGGAGTCCTTGGATGATACAAACGGCGTCGTTTAATTTTAAAATTTTATTACAACATACGAAAATCTCTTTATTTTCACAAATGAGTCAAAGCGTTAAAATAACGAACGATTAGATTGTCCAGTTCCTTAATTAAAAAAAAGGAATACACACACTAAAATGTCATCCTTCTTATTAACTTTATTTTATTTTTTACTCAACATTTTTCCTCTTCAAGAGGAATGTTAAGAGGATAAATAATATTCGAGCCATAGACGAAAACATTTTCCTCTTCCGTGAAAGAGAGCGAGAGCTAACTCCCAAAACCAATTTACGATTTAAACAGCGTGATTTTTCCGAGCCGAACGTCATAAACGGAATTTAAGAAACATTTCTTGTTTTCGTTCCTTAATTTCTCCTCTTTTTCTACTAAAAATCTCTCCTGGTCTCCAGTTTTTTCCCCCTTCTTTTCCCTGTTCCATCTCTGTCTCATAACCGAACGAAAGAAAGACTGGATTAGAGCAGCAAAGCGAGCCAAAGTGGATTATTATATGCAAACTAGAGATTATTTTGGCCCCCAGAGAAATGGCGCCGATTTCGGCGACAATTTGGCTCCCGGCTACAAAATCTCCAGGGGTTATAACAGTATTTATATTCAGTTCGCGCCATTTGATTCTATTTTCCCTTTTGCCTCATTTGAATAGTAATAAGGATAAGGAAACGAAGGAAAAAGGGGAAAAAATTCTGTCAACCGGAGCATAGTTTTCTTCCCCCTCCTTTTTTACCCCTTCTATCAGATATTATTATATTTTTTTGACTTTAATCACAGTTCTCATTTTTGCCGTGATTACTTCTTCATTTTTTTTTCTTTTCCTTTTGCTTTATTTTTGTTTGTAGCTATCCCCAACTTGTTGCAGGAATCGGAATCATGTCTTTTTCTTGTCGACTGCAGTGAGTTCTATTCTTGTTAATTTATCAAAAGTGTGCATTGGGGGAGAGAAAAACTGATTTATTATTGTTTATCACTTAAATATTAAGATAACTCTAAGGACTTAGATAATTTTATAAGGCAAAAGGGGTTAATATATATCATTTATTTGTTTATCTGTAAAAAGACTGGAACTAAAAGGAGAAAGAAAAGTCTTTTCAGCATTTTTTCTTCACTCACGACGCAATTTAGCAATTACTTTTCATTATTTAATTATTTGTTATTTAATTTCCTTTCGAACGAATTTTACTTTATGTTTTTCAGCATGATTCTGTGCATGTGTTTCATAATATACAGAATTAAAATCTCATTTGTTAATTTCATAATCATCAATTATTAAAAAGAACAATGAGCGACTAAGCTGAATTTATTATATTCAGACACTCAGACACGAGTTTGTATAAAATTTGGTATTTTTATAGTTTTCTCGCAAAATTGGTTTTTCTTGAATAGTTAATTTTTAATTAGTTCCTGCCATACTTCTATGTTTAATACATTAAAACCAATTTCTCATTTGATCTTTCAAAATTCCCTAAGGATAGCAAAAGAGCATCTTATTGTAATTCTTTGCTTTCAGCTGCTTTTCGGATGTTTCACATCTAATCGAAATGTCTTACAAAAAAGAATTTAGAAGTATGCAAGTGAGTTTTTTTTTCTTTCTTTTTTTGAAACTAGAACAATTAATTACACAGATTATTTAATATAATAATTTTTACTGTTTAATATAAAATTTACCAATGAAGATAATTTTCATCTATGAAATTCGTGCAAAATTATATTAAACGGACTATCTAATTATATTCACGTGTCCAATTTTCATAATTGTTGTTTCATAAACATTAAAGGCCATAAGGCATTTCATAAACAGCAATTCTACCCAAATTTTTTCTTTAATCATTAAGTTTACATTACTTTTAGACTATAAAAAAACCTTTATTTAACTTTAAAGTTATGTATTAAAATTAGATTTTTTAAAATTATTTTAACAAAACTATTAGTGTTAAAAAAAAGTTTTAATAGGTTACTGGTATTAGTATTTTATGGAGAGAGGGAGGGATAAAGAGCACTTATGTTAGTTCTTCCGAACCCCTATGTGTTATTGATAGAGTGATAAGGGAGATAAAGAGGTTATCTTATATACTTAACTAATAAATAGAAAGATTTATGTTTAATTTTATACTTATTCTTATATGTGATGATTTAAATAGGATTTTTAAAAAGACTTTTAGTTGCGTCTTTTATACGATTTGTTTAGTTTCTCTTATTAATAATTAGTCATAAAATAAATAAGTTATACTAAAAGCAACAAAAAGTTAAGCAAATTTGTTTAAATAAAGGCATGGTCATAATAAAAAAAATTTTACATTACAAGAACTGAACTACATGTACCACATTCAATCCTTAAACTGTGCTTTTGAATGCGTGTGGTCGACGGAATCTCGCGCAAAATTAAAAATAACATCATAATTTAATGTGTTTTTACCACTTTTTATTTATACATGTGTTTCTTCAGCATTTTTCTGGAATCAAAAGATAAAATTTTAAAATATATAATATACTTCATATGGTTTTCGTTTGACTTAGTTTTTAAGTATCGCAAAAGCAGATTAAAGTTTATAAAGACTGCAATGAAAAACAGGATTTTTTTTTCAATCTTACTGCCTTTTTTTAATAATCTTTTCTGATAAAACCATTACTGAATTATCGTAGCGTATTATATCAAGGTTATAAATTGAAAATTAGTATTTTGAGGGGTCCAAGTGACCACGAAATGATTCGACAATCACCACGCGGCAAAGAGTGGCCATCGTTGAGTTGTTTCTGTCGAACTGTGAGCTTGAATCCTGGTGCAACGAGCCACCTTGTAAAGAGATTGATACACATTTGATCTGTTGTCTACCTGACTTTAGTGTAGTGTGGAAGTTTGAAAATTGCCCTGAACTTTCTGATTTAGAGATCATTAATTGGGTGCGGCTTAGAATCGAATTAAAAGGAATTTGTTGGATGGGGTATTTAGAGCAATTACGGGTTCATGTATGTAATTAAAAAGTATATAATACTGATAAAATAACTAATTATTCACTTCTTATTCGTTCTCATTTTAAATTTATTTCAATTTTGTAAAATTGGATATTGATAAACCATTTTACAATATTTTTCATTTTTTACGAAAACTTGTTGAAAATGTGGGGTGCGGCTTAGAATCGATGGCGGTTTAGATTTGAATATATACAGTAATTATTTACGTCGTCCGTCGCCAAAAGCCCTCGTGTAGCTGAACAGTACGACTTTAATATTCACTCATTCATATACGGTAAATATCTTTAAGTGTTCTACATTGTTTTCTTAACCTTTTGCTTTTTACAAAGTTTTGTCCAAATCTGTCAAGGATTTTCGGACGCTTTCATGTCCTTTGCATTTAAAAAAAAAATAATGATAGAGGAATTTTTTTTTTGCCCAATAAACGGGATTTTCAATTTTCAGGGCAGTTGAAACATACATAAAAAACATCATTTCAAGTAAATGCTTCCATAATGGTGTCTGTAGCTCGTCAATATATGAAGGCTCATACTGAAGTAGTTTGAAGCGGTGACTGCAGCACTACAGTTGCAATATACAAAATGGTACTTAAAACATATCTCGTAAGTATTGACAAAATTGATGCTCATCAGTAGGGACTTTTGTTTGGTTCACTAAACTGCAAATGCCCTACATCCGGGGTGGGATCGCGATCGACGGGTGGACCGCCAAGACATTCTGAAGTGATCGTCTTCACTAAGACCTAAGACTTGCATACTAAAAGAAACGTATTTGTGGAACACCGACACCATTTAGACTGAAGAATCGACTTTTCACAATCCATGCGACTATGTGTAGACCAAACATTTACCATTATTGGAAGTGCACGATGGCGATTAACAGACTCTCTGCCACTACAGGGGGGAAAGCGATCATCTCGATGTCAGCCGTAGAAATTGACACCAACTAAAAGGGGAAAAAAACATTGATCAGCTCTTCCCGCGATAACACGGGGCTGGCTACTGAAACATTACCCCACGTTTGCACAAGATTGGATTCTTGTGTTGACGTTACATCCCGCAATGGTGGACAACCAGAAGTGAACACGTTAAGTATCAAACGAACTGTTGCAGATCCATCGGTTCGCGTACATTCGCTGCTCGCTGCATTGAAAACGTCCAAGGTCTAGCAATCGCTCATAGTTGTTCAAACATTCAATTCGAAAATTTTGTGTTACTTGTATTATTATAGTAAAAGTAGTAATTGGTAACTATTATTATTATGCTTGTATCTTGAGTCTTGCTTCAACGTGGCTTTAAAATTGTAGGGGGTAGTTCTGTAGGCAAGTACATATTCCGTATTTATTATTAAGTTTTTATAAATATTGTAGGCATTTTTTTGCTCACTACTTTTATACCACTAGGTGGACCGTAATACCTTGAAAATATTAGAAGTAGACCGTACCATGGAAAAGTCTGCCCACCCCTGCCCTACATATATAAAATTTCATTGCTAGCATACTAACTAAACTCAGACCTTACCTGTCGTACTGGAGGAGCTTTCTACGGAAGTGGGTGCAGATGCAGCGTCCACGGAAAACCCATAAGAAGGCAAGTAGTGGGGAAACAATGGAAAGAGAGGCAAAGTTGGATCCTTGAGAGACAAGGGAGCTCCGCACCACAGTCCAGAATAATACGTCGGTAAAGTGTCGGCCAAAAGTGGGAAAGATGGTCGAAGAGTTGCTGCAGTCAGTCGTGGTACGCTTACTCCAGGAATACCTAAATAAAATGAAAGATATTTCGTTATTTATGTATCGAATACGATTTCTTTATCTTTTTCTGTTATTGGACTAATTCAATTACGTGAGTTTAGTTTGTGATATAAACTATAAATGTTGCAGCATTTTATAAAACTGGATTTGAATTATGACATACGGCATTCTGTTCAGTTTAAAACTGGAATCTAAGGTAATAATAAGTTAATTAATTTATGAAAAATAATAAGAACTTAAAATTTATAGATAAATTAATTAAATAAAATAATAAGCTGATAAATAACAAGGGATTTATTTATAGCATGCACTGTGGTAGAAGTACATGGAATATTTTTAACTGTAATGAGATTTATTACATATGCTATTTAAATATTTCTCTACAGATTAAAAACAATGTTATCTATCGAATATCGACTTTTCATAAATAATTCAACCTCGATTTTCTTTTTTCGTCGTTTTCGCGGTTACTGTTATATTGCATCAATTTTTTTAGTAATTATTTCAACCTTTCATTTAAAAAGTTTTAATTATACAAGGTGTGACTATTAAATAATGAGCCTGGCACTACTACAAAAAAATAAGCATGCGACCAACGCCAATAACCAACAGCTACTTAACGTGAAGCCTTTCCTTTCGAATGCAGTGTCTCTTGTTTCTGTAAACAAATCTGTATAGCCATGGTCTTCGTTCGCATTAGTTTTTTTTTTTTTTTTTATTCGCCGGAAGAATGATAAGTGTGTAACAATAGAACAACGACCTGTGTTGCGAAATTTCACAAGGAAAACCACGACTGAAATTTATAGTTTATTAAAATAAGTGTATGGCAATGAAGGTTTATTGCAGGCGCGTGTTTTTTAGTGGTTTGAGCGTTTTCAAAATGGCCGAGAAGATGTTAAAGAGGATTCATGCTCGAATAGACCTTCCACGTCTAACACGGATGATAGTATCGAAAAATTTGTAATCTGGTTTGATCTGACAGTCGGTTAAATAAACGTGTGATTTTTAAGACTGTAGGAATCGGCAAAAAATCAGTACAGCAAATTTTACATAATAATTTTAGAGTGCAAAAAATGTATGCCAAAATGATACCTACAATTCTCAGTTTTGAACAACAAGAAGCTCATAAACATGTTTTCTCTGACAGTTTGAATGCCACTGTAAATGACCGAAACTTATTGAAAAGGATAATAATGTGTGACTAACCGTGGTTTTTTACTTATCCATGCACTGTGTGGAAGAGCCCATCTTCACCGAGAGCCAAAAATGCTTGAATGAGCAAATCAAAATTCAAAGCAAGTATAGTTTTTATTAATATTCATGGGATAGTGTACCTTCACCGGTTTCATGAATGTCAAACTTTTTATCAACATTACTATTTTCCGTTCTTGCTAAACTCCGTGAAAGAATAAGGAAGAAAGGACTCGCATTGTGGAAAGACTAGTCATAGGTTCTCCTACAAGACAATTTCGCCGCCTCATTCTGCATTGTCTGTCAAAAGGTTTCTTACCAAATACAGATTTCTGTTAGTGTTAGACCATCCGTTATATTCGCTGGATCTTGGACCATGCAACTTCTGTCTGTATCCTAAGGTGAAATCTGCTTTAAAAAGAACAAGATTTTTGAGTCCATTGAAGCTGTGAAAGAGAAAGCGGCATGCGTCCTATAGTAGCTGACACTAGAAGACTTCCAGAATTGTTTCAAACAATGCAAAATTAGCCTAGAGCGTTGTAGGGATAGAGGAAAGGTGTATATTGAAGGTAGTACTAAATAAATAGGTATGAAACCAAAATAAAATATTTTATGGCATCAGTCTCGTTATTTAATGGCTACACCTTGTATTTTAATTTTTTCACAAGTAAAACGTGTTTCATTTTCATTCGACACAAGCCTTTCATAGTTCCAATTGCGAGAGGCATTGGAATTTTTTTTTCTGCAACTGTTTCGATGCAACTCTATTATGGTGTTATCTTAATAAAAAAGTGCTTCAATGATTGTTTTTAGTACTTTTTTTAAAAAAATGTTTGTATAATGTAAGAAATTTGAAAAATTAATATTAAAGTTTTTTTAATGTATGTAATTAGATTTATGATAAAATTTCATTGACTCAGATAAAGGATTTCATGAACAATAAATAAAATGTATTCCCCCCCCCCTTATAATTTTAAGGAACTGTTGATATCAACAATTAACTTTAATTCAAAAAAGTTGAAACTTGGAAGTATTGAGCTTGCTTGAAATTACTTTCGCTTGGATTTTGATTTTTCACATCCCATTATTTGTTTGGAGCGCTTTATTAATAAATTCTTCGAACTCTTGACAGACCCTACACACATCGTGATAAAATTTAATATTCTTTAGATACAGCAGAAAAATCAGTTTAAATAAAATGATAAACATAGAGGGCTTGTACACACGGCATATTACGCAAAAATTGTTTATATTTTAAACTACAAAAGCATCAACATTGCTAATTATTTGAGTTATTAATTTTTTTTCATTTTAATAACCCTTCACCAATTATCTTAACAGAATGATTAAACCATTAAATTAATTAAATAAATTAAAAAATATCAAAGATAGAGTAAAATAAATCAATAAGTGGTTCCTTTAAGGAAAGATTTCTTAAAAAAAAAGCTGAAAAGAAATTATATATTACATCCAACATATTCTTTCGATATATCTGGTATCTTTTACAAAGAATTCAAATGCTGACTTAAATCCACCGCCCTAAGGATTAGAACATGTGGTTCAAGTTCATGTCATGTTTCACAAACATCTAGTGAGCAAGAAACATCGGAGGCAAAAAAAAAATTGTAATCCGTGCCTACTTTATGATTTCTCGAAGTTTTCGTCCAGCTTGGTTGTCAAAAGTTCATCCCATCCCCCGCGGCGAATCTTTTTTGATTCTGAAAGTGAGTCCAGTTTTTCACTGACTCTATACATCCCTACTTCAGAGGCAAAGTGATACTTGGGCTCTGCTAATATATTTCAAGTTAAATTTCAGTAACAAGTTGTTTTTTTTTTCTGTATTTGTTTTTCTTTCTTCTTCTTTCGTTGAGACTATGCGGTGTTAAAATTAATAATCCAACTTAAAATTTCTTTTATTCTGAAAGGAGTTACAAATGTTTTTAAGGTATCCGAACACGTTCGGAGTACTTTTTGACAAAATAACATAGTTAAACATAAAAAAATGTTTTTTTAGGACTTAATACCAATAAATACTAATATTTAACCAACAATATTTAAAATAAATTGCCTAAATTTCACAAAAATCACAATTATATGTGAAATTTTAGCAATATTTTTGTAAAACCAAAGTAATTAGAGACAAAAGTAATAAACTTATATTAGTAAAAGTATTACCAAAACAAATTAGATCCATTTATTTAAATAATTTACTAAAATTTTAATGTTTTATTAAAATTTGAAAATTTTCGAGCTAATTGAGTAAGCATTATAAGAAAAGTCGCGTTCTTTATGAAACCATTATTTAAATAATAGATTTTGAACAATTTAAATGCCCATTTCTGGTAGATCAAAGACCCAGTGTTCCAGTTTTTCTAACTTTATAAAATTGATTGTAGCTTAGCCTCTAGGTAGCGTAGAAACCAAACAAATTATGTTTTGTAAAGCCAAAAGATATCTCTATTCAATAAAATAAAAAACAAAAATATGTATCTTGACCGAATTTGGTCATTTTCAACGTGTTCGGATACCTTAAAAACTCATGATTTGATTTTACTAACGCATGAAGTGTGGAATTATTATGTTCCATATTTCGTCTTTTTCTTTTAATATTCAATCTTTTATATTTCTATAAACATCTATATTTATATATATATATATAGGCCAATTCTCTACAAACAAGAGATAA
>BMAV01021642.1:211532-230212 GCA_019973955.1 Trichonephila inaurata madagascariensis
GGAGACGATATCGTCGCACGAAGCTGCTGGCATTTGTCTAAATCTTTTATACGCAAAATTAAAGTTGTTGTTTGTATAAGTAAGAGTAATCTTTATTAGTCCCGTGTGGTGGACACATCTAACAAAAGGATGTCTCGTCAATACAATCATAACAACATCAATAATCCAGATATGATCATCAGCAAATAAAACCTACCACTCGCGAACTGGATATATATACACAAGTGGGTCACAAAATCACATCAATATTAGTTTACAAAAGTTCAGGAACCCCCTTTCCATTTTCTCAAAGTTCTCTTACTACTAAGTATTTACTTACACCAGTTCACCCGCTAACCTTCCGCAAAAGCATCTTGTGCTGTTGGCAAAGAAATAACAGCTTCCTTTTTCGGAATGTCTCAATTGGCAGTTGCGAGGGAGATTTCGAGTGACCAGAATACGCTGCTGCACCCCACGGCAGTTTACCGGTGTCACTTGCTTCGGTGAGATTTCCAAGCCGGCCCTTTAATAAGCTTGTTAGGTGAGGATGACGCCCCGTGTTACGTACAGAGAGATACTTGAGATCCCGGATTAGGTTACATGTGTCACGAATGCCCTTCACGACGAATGCTGCTGCCGGAGAATTCTTGGAATCTTTGGAAGGTTTATATCTTTTTTTATTGGCTGTGGTCGAAGGGTATTTTGAAAGTAGTAAAGACAGGGCGTGTGGAAAGGACTTTTTTTTTAAAAGTAAATTTAGTAAAATGGGCAAGCTTTGGTGCATGTCTGTTGGATATCTCGAATTTGTAAAAATTTGAATTCAGAAGTTTTTTTGAAAAAAATTGAGTATGATAGCTTAAGTAATTCGCATGATTTAAAATACAGTAATACCCCGAACTTACGGGATAGTTGGGACTGAGGGATAACAGTGTAAGTCGAATTCGCGTAAGCCGGGGTATAATCTTGTATATAAATTATTTTTAGTTGGGGTCGGAGACGAAAGAAAATAATAATTTAGAAGAAAAATTGTTTAACAAATTCTTAGATAGCACAAATACAAAATCGCAAACCGAAGTTATTTTGATGTAGAAAGTTTTCATAAAATCTAACAAAAAGTAGTCTGCTGGCTCAAAGATTTTTCTTATCTTTATTTTCAATATTTGTGGAATCGTGTACCTTAGGTAAAATAAACGTAGCACAATATTAAGATAGTAAAGTTAATTACGTGATTTTTTTTATTTTGATGTCATGTTTTTAATTATTTAATCTGAAAACTTTTGTACCATGTTTTTCCTCACAGGATATTAATTTTTTTTTATCTTGAAGAATAAGCTGTAATTAATGCAATTGAATCATTGAAAAGTTACGAATAATATTTCAGCTCTTTTTAACACGAAACATAATCGGAGTTTAAATACAAGATAGTAGTAACCATGATGTATAAACTAAAAGAGGACGTTTGTTGCCAAATATGAACTTTGGTCTCTATTAGTCTGGATTGATTACTTGTTAACGTCGCACTTTGAAACTATACGAGGGCTGTTGGAGATGAATTTTGGAATTTTGAACAGCGAACAAGTGATGAGAACGACCTTTGAGCTGGTTCCCTCACTTTTCAAACCTTGTTACCGTGCCAACGTGAGGACTTTGAGCCATGACAGATTCAGCATGTAATAGCGCTTTTATACAATAAGTGTGCAGTGGCACAAGGACTCCACAAGTCGATAGAAACAACGCTTTTCGTAAAAATGCCGTCATAACTATCCATCTGGAAGTAACGACCTAAGAAACTGCAAAAAAATAACTAGAAACTACCGTAAAAACTTTTTTTAAATTAACAAAATATGCTTTAGAACAATTTTGAAGCATCACATAGCGAAGTAGATTTATAAATCAGTAATTACATCCTTGCACATTAAATTATCCTTTTTTCCAGGATTGCAAATAAATAGCAATGTTTTCACTAGAATGAGCATAATCGCCAGAAGAACATTTGATTACCATGAGGTATAAGTTCAGATTCGATAAATAAATAAACCTAAAAAGCAAGTTCAGTAAAATTCAAAAATAAATAAATAAAAATCCAACATTTTTTAAAAAATATAAATTTTTATGAATTGTTTATAAAAATATTTACAACTTTAATTTTTTTACCTTCGATCATATATAAATATAACATCAAAAATAAAAATAAACCCAACAATAAAAAAAAATCCCTAAAATATATATATGAAATAGATTGAAGTAGTGTTGGCCGGAGTGGAAGATTATCAATTTTGATTTAGTAATGACGTCTTCAGAACAGCTTTACCTCCTTTATTATAAGCACGCATCAGCAGATTAAAGCACAATTACATTCTATTTTCACATTGAGTAGACATCGGCATTTTGGAGGACACAACACAAAGACAAATAAACTGCAAGTATTTACAATCTTACGTGATGGCGGCAAGCAGAGAAAGAGCGCGATTACATCAGATTTTTGTGTTTATATACCAACAGTGCACAAGCGCGTGACTATTACGTAATAGTAGTTCTAATTGGCTAGAATGCGCGGTATACGGAAATCGGTTTAGCCGATTACGATTAAGATTACAATGTTTATTTTTAAACCTAAGGATTAAAAAGATTATTCATAGATCATTAAAGAGTTAGTTAAAAGTATGTTAGAGGGAATTATTACATATATATATCCCTAATTTAATGATTTCATAACCATAATTAACATATAAATTGGTCATAACTCCAAAGATCGCTTAAAAGTGACTCGACTTTAAAATCCAACTTAGATCACAGCATACTATTTTCAATCTAAGTTTCAATCACACTTAAATACGACATATTGTTTAATTTAAATCCCAATAAAAAAAAATAAATAAAAACTGACTACATTGTGTGAAACCCAACACAAAGAAATCGTCGACGTCCAATTGATTCCGGGCAGTTGTAATGTTTAGCCAAGTGCGGTACGACATGTGTCAACTTATGTGGGAAAGCGCCCCACGCCGTGGCCGACTAAGAGGATTGATAGAGTTGCTTTTTCACGGCCCGCCGGATTAGCCCCACCGCTCTTTGATTGCTCCCTCTCACCTTTTTTTTCCTCTCTCTCTCTCTCCTCCCCCGCTTTTCCCGAGCTCCTGCCACCTTTTATAAACCTCATATGCCTCCCCTTTACCGCTAGATTTGATAGAAGTGTAATTAGGTACGGATCATAGAGAGAGGGGCAAATTTCCATTTTTTTAGTTCGTGTTATTTTGGCAGTATTATGGTCATACGAGAGCTTCTCACTCTGTAATCCAACGCCCTTTTTTTCTTTCACCCTGCATGTTTTTTTATATTTTCGAACTGAAAAAAAAGCCAGGGCTAGAAATATATGATTGACTTTTCTCTTAAGAAGGTGGAATAAAAATCTTATGCATTTTTTGGAAGTATTAGTTTCCATTTTTAAATTGATAAGAAAGAAAAAAACTAAATCTAGCAGCATGCTAGATTGATAAAGTATTTGTAAAATTATTTCTCATTTGTTGTTCTATTTTTATCCTTTGAATGGTTAAATTTGGTATATAAATATTTATTTAAATTAGATCGATATTTTCGATACATTTAAATATGTAAATCAATTATTAACCGTTAGTATTTCTAATCTGACCATAAAAATGAGTTGCTGATACATAGATAAAACTGATAAGCTAGTTGAAATAAATTAAATGTCAACAATAAAGTTTTTTTTTTAATCAATTGAGGAGAAAAGAGCTTTAATCAAAAAATAGTACATTTAATCATTTATCTAAGTAGAAAAGAAAACTGTTAATAAAGTATTTGACTTATAAACTGACTAACGATTCCCTTAAAATTAATAATTCCAATTCCCGATTCACCCCCTCCCCCTCTAACTCTAACGTTTCAATGAATTTATTAAAGTGTCATTATATTAAAAATATTATAATGAAGTTACAACTCACAATAGAAATTTACAGATAATTAAACTTTGAGATGAAACGTGCTCAATTTTTGCCCAAAAATTTAATAATCAAAGTCAATTTTTCAAAATGTGATATTAAAATTACTCTTCTGATTCACGTTATTTAATATCCCTATTGTAAATATTTTGTTAAAAAAGCTGTTTTTTTCAGAAAATTAATTTCTTAAAGTGTTTTTTTTTTTAATCTGTTGCAGGTAAAAAATTTATTCTACAGTATTGGTATCGGAAGAAACGATATTTTTGTTTCAGAGAATTAATAATAATAATATTATGTATAAAAGAAATACCGAAAAATCTTCTAAAAAGTTCCAAAAAGCAATAGTTTAAGCAATTTAAAAACGAATTGACCACAAAAGCAGTTAATAAAAAAAATTGCTAAATACTAATATGCTTAATGGTAAACGTTTAACTTTGTTTTAACAATTTTTTTTATATACATAACTTTATTTTTAATTTTATGAATATTTGCAACAAAATATTTTTTTCAAAATTCTTCATATGATTACATAAATTTCGCTTAAGAATGGCTCGAATAATTTATTAATTTAACAACCATAAACTTTTTTTTAAAAAAACTGAAGATTTTTTTTTTACTATTGATCTAGCATGAGCTATTTGAAATGATTTACATGGAGAGATAACGTCGACTACATTTAAAATCTCTCACTCTCGTGTTTTCTGCTACAAACTTCCAAAAAAAAAAAAAAACTTGTTTAGTAGCTTTAACATTAATAAGAGCTATTACACTCTTCATCTTTAATTCGTTTTCTCAAGATCTCAGTAATTCATGCCAAAATATATTAGTTATGAGAAAAATATTGATTTTCGCTGGCTCTATCAAATAAACATAATAAATTCTATTTATCTTGCGATCTCTAAACAATAGTCTTCTATGAGCGAAACTTCAGTTCTGTGCTTTAAATCTATTCCGGATAAGTTCCTCTGATTTCAGTAAAGATTTATTTTTCAAACGTTGAATACTCGATTAGTCTATCTCTTTTACTTCCTTACTTTCAATCAAGAACCCTCTTTTGATCTTTCTGTTCACTACACTTTTACTTAATAGTATTGTTATTTGCATCCATTACGGTTCCTTCTCAAGGCGACATAAGTAAGAACCTCCTACAACCTCAAGCGATAAGGATTTTAGCCCGGGAGTGATCGCGTGGGGCACAGAGTCACCCCAGGCTCACGAAATCATTAATTCGGGGAAAATTATTTATTTGTCACCAATGACCTTGACAGTATCATCCTATAGGACAGTCTTCCAGTGACGCACACAAGAGGGGTGTCCTAGGGGTCCGCCCTCCCCATAGTCCTTGATTTTTTTTTCGATTGGTTATAATCCTATGAATAAATTACGTAAATTTTAATTATGTACCTGTTTTTAATAATTTATTTTATTAATTAATGCTAAATATTTATTAAATAATTACTTTTGTATTGTTTTGTTCCCGAAAATCGCCAAAATCAAAAGAATATGTTGGGCGGCGTATTGGAGCGTGATACCAAAATGGTGAACTTTCGACCATGGACCCTCCCCTTGAAAAATTTTTATGTGCGATACTGCAGTCTTCATAGAAACTAAAATGTATTTGTCACATATCTCCCTTTTCTTTGGGAGTGACAAACGTTTCTTTTTTACAACCTTAAGGTGGTGTTGTTGCACTCCCCCATTGGTCAGCAGTGCTAAACCAGGTCCATGACTTCGTACACTCAAAAAATCCAACACCAGCAAGGGATCGTCTGCTAAATCCTGCTTGAAGAGCCCTAGGCATTCGAGGATGTGAGCAGGCGAGACCGACTCAGAAGAACAGTTCGTGCACATTTCTAAGCTCTTGCATCCTTCGGTAAATTTCATTGTTTTAAGTTGGCCACTTCGAAAGCGGGCTAGAAGAGTTTGATCCTCTCTTGTAAAACCGTGAGCCAGAGAGCCTCCAGGACGAGAACACTGATACCAATGGTACTCTGGGAGGGGGGAGGGGTAATCCAAGAAGTCTTATTCTGGTGTTTAGTTCTAGAAAAAATCTCCAAAAAGGTGAGGAGTGCTGACGGCTCTGGTTCCTCGCAAGCGCCAGCCTTGGCCAAAGTGTCCGCAATCTCATTTCCCTCTAGATTTATGTGAGAGGGAATCCACTGCAGATGAATTTGATTGCGATATGGAAAGTAATCTTAAGGTACTTGTTTCGACTGAGTTCCTCCCGCGAGCACTTTATTTCCAAATTATTTTCTATGAATACGCTACATTTTCCCCCTATGAACAACTGAATGGTTTTGATTGCAGTGTTGTATGACTTATTATAGCTTATAAATGTAAATGAGCAGAATATAAAAAAAGAAATGAGCCTGTGTGATCTCTTTTGAAGGAAGTTGACATTGATCAAACAAAGGAAGAACCGGCTGAAATAATGCATATTAATCATGATAGCGAAAGAGAATTTTAGAAAAGCGATGTACATGAAACGTTTGTGTTGAAAGGAAAATTTTCAAAGGCTACCTTAAGAACTCCATCAAGAAAAATATGAATTCATAAGACACACTTCGCTCTGTCAAAAAGACACAAGCAAGAAAAAGTTCAACATGCTATTTGTCGATCCACGACGGATAAAACTACAATAACTTGAACAAAATAGGACAGTTTTGCCTGCAAATAACATTCTTGTAATGCTAGGGAAAAGTGTTTGTGATTTCTGTCCAATATTAAAGTTACGCACATATGAAACTTCTTGGTTCAGTTTGACTGATATTTTTTTCCAAAATTGCCAAAGAAAATTGAAAAGTCCTTAAAAGTAGTAAAAACAATTTCTCTTAGTTAAATTATTCACTGTAATTACGATTTTTATCGTATACAATAAAAATAATTATAAAAAAGGATGGGGTGACTCAGTCATCCCGTGCGACCATTAACGTTAGTATCGAGTGCACTCCTGTTCCTGGGTTTAGAACAAGCAACACTCCCTTGTCATTTCACAATACGGTTTTTTAACGTATTATTTAACTCATGATCCGCAGCTTAAAAAACCTTAATGTAAGGGAATTGCATTAATTAAGATCAATTTAGCAAATCATACCAAGGGCGTAGCTACTGCCGTATCATTGATACGAGGCTCCCAATCTACAGGGTCCTCAGCATGTGTAAGGAAAAAATCGTAAAATATCAAGGAGGCCCTAAAAAAGGCCACCAATAAGGACTAGCTATGCCAGTGATTCATGGATATATGTGTGTGTTTTAAAGTGCTATTTCTGTGATTTAGAATCAAAATTTTATTTAAAATACTTTTTACTAAAATGCATGTCTTTTCTCTTTTTAAATAATTTCTATCACTATGACTCAAACAAATTATTATCACCAACGGGACCAAATTTAACTGTGTTAATTTTTAGGTACATATTAGTGTTTCGCTTGTGTCCTCCTATCAACGAAATGAGAAGTAGATTACTATTATGAATTCAATATAAAGATTGGAAAAAAGCTTAATCTCTCCCCATCCAAAATATTTAAAAAAAAAAAGCATTATTTTTATTCAAAATCATCAGTAAGTATCTGAAAATCGGAATCAAAAAGTAAATAAAAGTTGTTGTTGCTAATGCCACCTGTCTGATGGTGTCAGAACGAGGTCCACGAAATTTGTCATGGCGAAAGGGTAGATGCACGTCTGTCGTTAGCCGTAGTTTTAAGCACCATACAGGAGTAAATAAGTAATTTTGTAAAATAGAGAATATGTTTCTCTTATAAAACTTATAAAAATTTCAGAATGGAGATAACAGAATTCGAATTACTTTGTGTGTCAGAGAATGAGAACATTTAAAATATTTGTTTATCTAAGACATCCTACCAGGTTGTATAGCTACTTACAAACCTAGTTAGATTTAACACATTACACATTACTTGTAGAAGACGATTTAGTGAAATCGAACCATGGGTGGGATTCGTAATTTCTTTCTAACATTTTTATTCTGTTAAATGATACAGCAATTCTCTTGTGATGAAAAATAATGCATATTCCTTTTTTTCAATTCCAACTCTTAGTTCACACTCTCCCTAATATATTTATCTTGTTCTATTTTTCGATCGTTAATAAAATACTTTTTTTTCATCTACTCTAGTTCAAATACATTTTTTTTAAACTTGTAGTGGATGACACTGCTATGTTAATACAGTTTTTTTCGTAGTAACAGACAAAAATAATAGTCCAACACCATATATAAAAAGGAAAATCGCTCGAAGTGTCCCTCTAGCGCAATGGACCTCTAATCCAAAGGTCGTAGGTTCGAATCCGACCTGGGACGGCCAAATTTCTGAGAATGGGACTTTCTTTTTACTATACTATTTTATTAGAATAATTAAATTTAATAAATGAATATATATATAAGTAGTAACAAACAACACAAAAATAGTCCAACACCATACATAGAAAGGAAAATCGCGTTCTATTTTGCCACTTAATAGTATGATTCTGTCATATGTATATACATATTTATATTAATTGTAACTATTTAATAAAAAGTTACTGAAATAAAAAAATTTTCTTTGTTGACCTAAGTAGGAATTGACTAAATTTTTTTTTATGTTACTTGCTTCTTTTCAAAATACGTTTATTTTTATTACTGACGTAGTAGTTTTAGGTAATAAAATATCTTTTTAATTTCTAAAAAAAAATCTAATTACATAGAAACGTAGACTGAAAACTTGATTGTAATTCTACTTTATTTAATAAAAGGGATCATTTCAAAACCCTGCACCTTTTCTTTAAATCAAATTCAATAAGAACACAACTCAAGATTACAATTATCGAAACAAAATTCTTCATCGCTTAATTCTCAAGCAATTAATTCGAACCAGAAGCTTCGAATGAGTTATTCAATTCTTTTCATCCATAAATAAAATCTTAGATCATAAATGAAATCAGAAGAAAACAGAAAGCACGAATATTGAGTCAAATTTAATGAATCAAATCTAATCAAAAGATCTGATTACGCGAGCTCCTTCCGCGCGAGTGAATATTTCATAAATCCCCTTTCCCGAGCCAGCTTATGGAAATGGGCAACGGTAGCTCTGTTCGGGAGAGCATGGCTGCCGGAAAGGGCGTCCGTCGCCGGCGAGACCAGGCCCTCAATTCCCACCCACGGCTGCAAACCCACCAACCAGCGACGAGCAGACCATCCCAGGGGAGTGCCTAGTCGCCGGTGCGGACGACTGTTGCACGGGAGCGGCATTTCACCTAGCTGATATCTGATGGATTAATTTGGAAGGAGAAAAAAAATATTCGATTTTTTCAAATTGTTGGTTTACATAAAAGCTTTTACATACTTTTTTCGCTTTAATTTAAAAACTAACAGGAAATAATGATAGTAAATAAAAATTACGAATGCTTGAATTTTATTCTCAAGGTCATTTGTCTAAAATAGCATAAGAGTTAAACGAATTTAAGAATAAAAAATACTGAGATTAAGTTAGAGCCGAATTTATTTTCCTCTGTTCACATATCAGATAAAAATATGCTTGACTACAAACGTTAATTTCAATTTTTATGAGAATATGCACAAAACTACTAATTTAAAAGTGAATACATGTGAATACAAAGATTATTTAAGCTAGATAAAACGAAAGTAAAAAGGGAAGGAAGATGCGACGGAATACTTCAACATTTTTGTTCTTGATAATTTTTATAAAAGTTATACTATGGATTATATTTTTTTCTTGTAGTATTTCAATTGTCTAATTTCTTGATTTTATATTCCTTATTTGAACTCTCCAAGCCAATGTAGTTTTTAAAAATAAATAGTTACACATAAAGAACATTGATATAAAAAAATATCGTAATATTAATTAATTACTCATTTAATGGAGGAAATTTGCACAAAAGTTTAAACCAAGGACCATGTGAACAGAAATTAGTTTAATAAAAATCAAAACCATGCAGTGATAAAACATATTGATAACCAAGCCATTTTTTTTTTACATCTCCTTAGTCTGAAAAAAGTACTCCAGCTCTTTATTAATTTCTCGTTACCATTTATAAACGATTAATTGCTTTGTATTCTTTACAAATTATTATGCATGAGCTTATTGTAATCAGAAAAAAATATTTAAGATGTTCTGCGTTAATACATCAAAGCATGGAACTTTTGTTCAGCTCCAAAAATATCAAAAGAAATTTACCCTTTTACTATACTAGGTTTTATTGTTAGTGGAGTTTTTGTATGGTATTTTTATTTTTATATTAAGCTAAGTTTTATACATATCTTTTGTTCCATGTCCCTCCTCCTCAAAATGCAACTGTCTATCATATAATTCCCTTTTTTTATTTTTTTTTATTTTCACTCCCTCATTCAAAAGGGATTGGGGAACTGCATCCCCCTTAATGTGATTTATTCTCTCAATACTGATTAAAGCATAGTATTAGGAGGGGAAGGCAGTCAATTTGACTTAAATTTTAGATTATATTCTTTGAATTTTCCTTCTTATTTCTTTTGAACTGCGAGTTACCCTGGGGATGAATTCCGAAGAAAAGATTCGGAGACAAGAAAGAGAAAAGGAATGTGTTTCCCCGAAGCATTTTTCGGGGAGAAAAAAGTGGGTAAACAGATAAATATATGTAACATAGTTTTTATTCTAACTAGAGAATTATACTTGTTTTGAT
Organism: Trichonephila inaurata madagascariensis; assembly: GCA_019973955.1. Taxonomy (NCBI): domain Eukaryota; kingdom Metazoa; phylum Arthropoda; class Arachnida; order Araneae; family Nephilidae; genus Trichonephila; species Trichonephila inaurata. The sequence continues at coordinate 222,138 of BMAV01021642.1, forward strand.
TCCGTAATGATACCTATCTTGAAGTTACTTCAAGAAGAAACAAGCTATTACTATTACTTTTTTCAAGGAAAAAACCCCACTATTAGACAAAAAAAAAATTACAGAGAGATGAAATGCAAAATGTTATGAATCAGCGTTAAAATTTATTTGCACGTATGTATGCTACATTCACAGAAAAGGAATATAATGGTAAATAAATGAAAGGAAAATAATAAATAACAAACGAAAATCTACGATAGCATAAATGTTTATTCCCATTTATTCACTGAAACCATTCAAATTCGGGTATATCTTTAAGAAATTTATTCCTTTTTAATCTGGCATTTTCCAGTATTAATTCTTATTTTTTTCTTGAAAAAAAATTCTTCTTTATCAACAGTTATTTTTCTTCAAGACTTTGGGGTACGTTATAAGAATAATATTAAGCTAACCTTTGCTTTTATTAATTATATCTACTTTTTTTAAATTTATCTCTTTGCATTTTATTTATTTATTTATTTTCTTTTTGTTTATTTTTTTTTATTTTGCAATCGCGAAATGAAATATTGTGCCATCATCTATTAAAAAAATAAAACGTTATACCCAAAGAGAAAAAATGATAAATCCAACTAAAAAAAATTATCCTGATCAAGTGTTTTACTTATCTTTAAGTGCAATTTCAAGATATCTAAAGCGTATTATAACAAGTGTATTTGTGACTAGCAATAATTCATTTATTGAAATATCTTTATAACAGTGGGTTCAGAAGTAATTATATCTGCTACACTAGAAATGGCTGAATGGGGCAATTAGAGCAATTACAGACTTATGAGGCGCTCAGCCAGTATGATGGTTATGACACTCAGCTTGTAATCAAGTTCTTGTAATCAATCGAATCCCGAAATAGGCATGGATGTATCGTCGGGAAACGAAATCGGACTTTCGTCTGAAATGGATTCCCATCTCGAATGGAAAGAACCGCACCTCTTCTGTTCTATGCTGAGATCACTGTTTGTAATAAAGACTATATTCTTCTGTGTTTGTAATGTATATGTTTCTGTTCATCTTTCTTTTTCGTATGTACCCCAGGATGAAACGCACAACAACAGGTTCATTATGTATTTAAAAGTTTATATATAATATTGGTAAAATAACTTATTATTTCCCTCTTATTAGTTCTCATTTTAGATTTATTTTAATTTCGTAAAATTGAATTTAGATAAACCCTTTTACACTATTTTTCATTTCTTACATAAACTCGTTGAGAATTTGAAGTGCGGCTTAGAATCGATGGTGGTTTGGATTCGAATAAATGCGGTATTCTGTAACTGAAAAACAATTTGAAACTCGTTTCTACTAAAAAAAAAAAAAAAAAAAAAAATTCATGGTGGACAAACAATTAAGTCTATTTTACAGTTTTGAATCTGTTTAAAGCCTACCTCTTGATTTATAATTTCCAGCATTTGATTTTAAATTTTAAAATGTGACTCAAAAAAAAAATAAAGAATTTAAGATAATTATCACGAAAACACAGTATCAGCTAAAGAAATGTCCGAGTTTTCAAAGTCTTCCACACACAGAGAGAGACATCTACCTCTTTCGCTCTGCTTCGTCGAAAAAAAATTAAATCTGTTATTTTTAACTATCACACTAAAGTTAACTAGTCACTAAAGTCACCACTACTAAGTTATATATTTCAAAAATTCTAGTTAAGCCTCTGTACAGAAGTCTAAGCTATATACAGGCAAAATATTATTATAATAGAAGCATTTTTCACAAAAGGAGAATATTTTGAAAATGGGTCATTCTGTGTTCATTTTTTGTCAAAATATTGTACTTAAATAATTTTTTATTGTAATACTATTCTTAAAACATTTTTATATACATTTTCTAATCTAAGTGATGCTAAATATTATGAAAATTATCCATTTATGCGCTTTTTTAAAATCACGGTTCCGAACGTAGTCAGATACCTTAATCTATTCATTATTTCAATGTAAACGAGTCACTTCATTTCTTCTTTATCTGTAAAATCGTTAAGTATTTCAGTAATTATTTTTAGAGATAAAATTTTAAAATAGAAACATTTTACTATATTTCCCTTCGTAAAGCTATGGTTATGATTATCGCAAACTCATCTCGATAAAGTATTCCAAACAAGTTCCTAGAAAAGTTCTAATAAAGTTTATATACTAAAATAAAAAAAATTTGATGGGTCCCAGCAAACCCAGTTACATGGTCTCAAAGCGCAAATATTGAACAGTTACATTTCGCAAAGGCGTTCGCTACAAGAAACAAATGACATCTGCGGGGTGGTGTATAAGCTTAAATGCAAACAGAATGCAAAAAGAGTAATCTTATTACTTCACTGCTCCCTCGTTCCCATTCCACCCACTCCCAAGAGGTTCGAAATTACAGCGCATGTTTCCCCGATAACAGCCCCTTCAGGATTTTAATAAGATTCCATTAATTAACCGCGATGTGGGATGTCTTTTTTGCCTTCTTCCATATTGCCCTTATTTATAATGTCTTTTTTTGGAGTGCTCGTACGATGAACTTTGATTAATTTTCCGTTAATTAAGTTGAGTCTTTCACCTTCAACTCGCCTAGTTGTCAGGTATTGGTGTGTGGAGGAAGGGGAAGGCTTGGGAGGCTAAAGAGGAGTTAAATCCGAGATACATATTTGTAATTTTTCTTATGGAGGAAAAAAAGTAAGGATTAAATGATATGGCAGTAATTAAAATCTTGTAAATAATCAAACCGGAGATTATGTCTTTTAGTTGTGATAAATTGAAGCGATTGTTTTTCAGGAAATGATTCTGGTAATGAACGAGGTTCGGTATTGGGTGCAAGATTAAAAATCTCTTTGTAATGAGATTTCCAAAATGGAATTTTTGTTTGTGGTTTAAAACGAAATCAAATTTAGTTTGTGTTGATGTTTGTGACCAAAAGGGATTCTGATAAATAATCTTTATAATCCTTTAGAAACACGTTTTAATTAAAAAAAAATTTTTTTGCAAGTATGGTTCAATTATCATTATCAAATTAAAGCGAATTGTTCGGAAAGCGACAATGAAAATAAATGCCATTTATCTTTTTTTGTGGTTAAATACAGTTCAATATTTTAGCAAAGATATTTATAATTCTGTTTGGATTTATTTAACTAATCATGACTTTATTATTTACAACTAAAAAAAATTTAAATCCCTTTTTATTTGAAGTTTGATATTTTATCAAGATCCAAAATTATATTTTTCTTACATTAACTGTAATAAAATATCAGGAATCGCTATTTATGTAGTTTTAACTCAATTAATAGATTCGTCTTCCTTTAATCCTGTAGATCAAAACAAAGGTCTCTTAGGATCAACTTAACAAAGGATCTTTAATTTTGAATTACAATCAAGTGAGGACGTATCTCACACTCTTAATTTCCGCACAGTCACATAAAAATTTCTGTAGAATTACCTCCCATTAGGATATCAAATATTCGTGAACTGTGAGTGTATGTCAATTTCCCCCAATTCTTTAATAAACGTCTTTCATTGATCTGTTATAAAAATGATGAAATAACGAAGATAAACTTTTATTTTTAAATGATATTTGCTTTTATTTAGGAAGAAGTCCAATGCAATAAGTACGGTTGTATTATTGATTAATGTGTCTACAAGATAAAAAAAAAAAGTATCCCTACCCTATAAGAGGAAAGGACTCAAAGACTATTTGTTTTGAAATTGTCATAGGACATCATTAAATGTATCACAAGAACTAAGACACTCTTTAAAATTTTAAATATTAATTGTTCTAATTTATCTCATTCTTACAAATATTCCAGTCTCTTGTTATATTTTTGTATTTCTGATTATAAAAAGCATTCAGTAGAATTTAATGAAATGTTTTTATTAATACCATATCTTAAGCTTCATCAAAGGGTAATTACGTTCAGTAATTTTTATGTATTTTACCGGTACAATTTACTGAAACTGTTTTGACAAAATTAGGTTTGTTTCACATAGCTATTTTATTCCTAAATTAATTAATTTTTGAATTAAAACAAATTTTTAATCTCGGGCTTTATATGTATTATTTGAAATTTTATTAATTTCTCATCGAGGGCTGTTTGGAAAATCGGTTGTTAATGATAAACAAAAAAAAAGTGAAAATGAATTTAAAAAAAAAATAAATAAATAAAACAATTTTAGCAAATTATTAAATTTGTTTGAATAAATAGACCTTAATAATTTAAATTTTCTTACTTAACTCGCTAAAACTAATTTCAAGCTTAAATGATTGCATTGAATTTGAAGAACTGTTATACGAGTATATATGTGTGTGATTAAAGATCAATTGAATTTGTCAAAGTAACGATAGTAAAAATTGATTTTCTTCTCCTTAATTTTTTATCCACAGAAATAGAGATTCTAATTAATGCAAGAAAAACTAATCTTACTAATTCAATAACGTACCATCTCTGGCATTGCTAAACATACGTTTACAAAATATTTTTCCAGTATTGAATGATCCGCATACACATTATTGCTTCCACGCCTAAGTCGAATAGTAAAAAAAAAAGGATAGAACAAAAAATAAATAAATAAAAATCCCTTTAGAAATTAATTTTCTATAACAACTCTTTTTAAGAAAAAGCCAAAATTAATTACTTTTCTCACCAGTTTTCCGATTAACGCGTACAGATCGAAATTTAAAACCCAATTATTTTAGTTGGATCAATGTCAAATCAAAAGTTAATATTAACCATCTTTATTAACTGAGTCCTCTAAAATATCGATTACACAAATGACTGCGCCCCCCCCCCTCCGTTAAATTACCTCACCAAAGGAGAATTTGAGCACTCCCCGGCCTTTATGACTGAATCAGCGCCCCGCCAGAAATTTTATCGCTTGTTTGGAAGACTTGTCACAAATTAAATAGCGCCAGGGACACCCGGGGAGAGTTTTCATTAAGTTGATATCGCCATCGCTATTTAAGAACAATGGGCCCATTATCGGTATTGGCTGAAAAGTGAAAAGTGGCATCGTCGTTGGCGTGCTCTTTCTATTCTAGTATTCAAAGGCTTCTTGGCTGAAGGATCTGATTCTTCGAGATTAGATAAAGAATAAGAATATCGAAATTTTTGCGTATTTACTGTGGATTCAGTTCTTATATTTAAATGATAAAAAATCGTTGGCTACTAGTATTATCATTCGGGATTGGTAAAATAATGCGAAGAGGACTTTTATGACCCATTTTTTCTATACGATACGCTAGAAATATAGCTTTAATATTAGTAAACAGTAGCGCACACAGGAATTTTTCAAAAGGGTGAGGGGGGGGGGCCCGGGGTCGAAAATTCACAATTCTCGTATCATGTTCCAATACAACTCCCAATACATTCTCTTGATTTTGTCGATTTTCGGGAACAAAAAAACAGTAAAAAAATAATCATTGAATAAATAATTAGCCTTAATTAATACAATTAATTATAAAAACAAATACTTAATTAGATTTCATGTACTATATACATAGGATTATTATCAATCGAAAAAAATATCAAGGACTTGGGGGGGGGGGCCGGACTCGAGGGCACCCCTTCCCCTTGTGTGCAACACTGTTAGTGAATATGCATTTTAATTTGATTTTTTGCCTTGTATTCAGGGGCGTAGCTACCCCCGTATCAATGATACGGGGCCTCCAAGCTACATGGGCCCCAACATGTGTAACTACAGTCCATTAACAAGGCTTCCATATCTAAAAAAGGGCACCGAAAAAATTTTGATACAGGGCCCCCTCAGAGTGCCAGTGCTTGTATTTGAAGTTTTTCATTAGAATCAGTGGAGTCTTTAGTAATTCATTATTGAAATGTTACGTTTACAGTGTTCAATAATAGAAAATTAAGAGAGATAGATGTAAGATTTCAAAATTACTGTAATGTTTTTTTTATTTTACCTTACGGTAATGTACCTTCAGATAAGATAATCAGCATTATCGAAAAGTTCTTTGATTTATGATGTGCTTTCTAACAATTAATATTTAGTTATGATATTTTTCTTTTAGAAATGCTTGGATATGTAATAAAAATAGAAAACTCCAAAAGACAACTATTAAATTTTCTTTTAAAATACGCTTCTCTCTCTCTCTCTCTCTCTTTTGGATCATCAATGCCTTTAAAGATCACTCTTAGAAATTAATTCGTCTCAAATGTTATTAACTAAAATTGATTGTAGCTATAATGATAAATTATATTTATTCTCATATTTAAGTTAATCACAAATTTGGCTCCTAATCACGGGTTTAAAACTACTATATGGGATCCAAAATCAATTTTAATTTATTTACTCATATTTTTAACTAAAGGTAGTTGCACGAATTTTTTTGTTTATTTTACAATAAATAGTTATGAAATCATAAAATTTAATATATATTTAAACTTTTAAAGCAAACTGGTGGTGGAGGTAAAAGACATATAATCACGATAATAATGAATTTCATAAAATTAAAAAGAGTTCATTTCACAATTTTTCTGACTAATGATATTTTTAATTATATAATTTTTAAAAATACTTGGGGAGAGAAAAAGCTTATTCCATCAATTTACGTTCTGAATTGTATTCTTTTTCGTGAGTTTCAATTTCTTTGTTTTGTAAATAGATTGTTTGGTAACGTTCTAATTATGTAACATCGAACAATTAGTTTTTATACACGCATTTTGAAAGTTTTTCCATGAGTTTTTTTAATTTTTTTTTTATCCTATTGTAAAAGTATTTTTAATGAGCTAATAGCAAGAAAACGTTTACGAATAAAATGATATACTACCTATATATAATACTTAAAGATATAAATCTTTTTCAGTAAATAAGAGCTTGGAAAAAAAAAACCTATTGTACCAGAACTATTGTTCAAACCAGAAATAAAATAATTTTTTAAGTACAAAAATCTAGTTGCAGAAATCTTTTTGAACAAGAATTATTTGTGTGTCCTCAATGTCTAATCATACTGATTTATTTCTAAATTATCTAATTAGCTCTTTGGTTGGTAAAACATTTAAGAAAGTTTTGAAACATTCCAACTTAATAATTTATGCGTTTAACAAAGAACAAGGAAACAAATATACGCATCTCAAATAGGGAGAAAAACGTTTATATTATTATGTAAGTCATAGATTTCTTGTTGTACTCCATGTATTATGTATATGATGTAATAATCATTTGTCATTATAAAATTTTAGTTTTGCTTTAATTACAGTAGCTAGTTTATATAGAATAAATCGATTTAAGAAATTTTTATCCAAAAATTACAAATAGTTATTGATAGATCATAGACAGAAACGGTGTTTAAGACACACACGAAACTCTGAAAAAATATTTGAATGAAAAAAATAATGTGTTTTAAAAAGCAAAGAGTGCCTGTTTCTGCATAGTAACATAATGACTAGGTTATTATCATAAAAAAATATCTGCTTGCACTTGGTAAATTACCACTTTCGAAAAACTAAAAAATAAAAAAATAAATTGATTTTACTTAGAGTAAAATAAATTTCATTTTAATTGATTATAAATAACATAAATTATTTAAGCTAATCTAAATTTAAATTATTTCATCAGTTAAATCATAACCATTATGATATTTGAAAATAAGTAAAACCCAAATAAACGTAATTTATCAAAATATGCCAAGCAATGAAGAAGCACATACCGATGAGATGAAAGGTCAGAATTAAATCACCAGGAATACCTCTTCTAAAGAAGCAAGATATAAATCGAATCCTACATTTATACAACTTAATATACCATCAATATATTTCCCACACTATTTCAAGTTGAACTTGAATTTTAAAAATTGCTTGGTTTAAATGTTGGTTTATTTATTGGCTATTATACATGCTTAAATATCAGCAAACGATAAAACCAATAGAAGATCTGAAAACAAAAAACATCTATAAAATTATAATACAGTCGGACCTCTACTTAACACAAAGTCGCTAAATCCCGAAAAAAAGTTCGCTATGTGGAAAATTCATTAAATAGAGATTCATTCTTTCATATACTTTAGAAGCCACTTGAAACAAATTTTAAATTCATAAACACTATATATTATTT